>JANHGL010006728.1:85874-101266 GCA_024611195.1 Ceyx melanurus
TAAAGTATATAAATTATATTAAATTATATATTAGATATATATAATTTATAACATTTTATTCTTCTTCTATGAAAGTGGACTTTATGCAGTCAAATATTCCTCACCTGTTTTCCAGTAGATCTCTGCACCTTTTCTCATGACATTATGGACTGGCAGCCAGATATTGGCTTTTTGCTAGGAGTAAGCTTTGGAGTAGTCAGTGACATGTTAGGGGTCAGGTAATAAATTTGATAATTCAGTAGTTCTGAGTTGCCAGACCTTAACCATAAAAACCTGTGTGAGCACACTAGTGTGCTACCTGTTCAGACAGTATATCAGTATTACCTTTGCTAATTAACACAAGCATTGATGGAATTTTGCATGTGAAATATGTAGCCTTGGTTTTTATTGTTTGAAGACCTGAAAAGTATGAAGTAAGCTTCACATCAGCAGAAGTGTATCAGTGCATTAGGATTTCAACTTAACATATATTACAGATATATGAACAGATGTCATCTTTCACAGTTTTTTGCTCAGCATGTTCAGATTCCATACAGTTTCATAAATTTGAAATGGATCACAGTCAGGACAATTATTTCAATGCTCATTAGTTTATAGAAGAAATACCTGCTATGTTAGAGGGGCTGTTACATGGTGGTGGTGTGACTTGCCCATAGAGTTCTTCCTTTACTATTATCTTGTCCATTAAAAAATTGAAAAATTGAGAGAACTTATTTTTAAATCACTACCATTTAAACTATATTTCATATTAGAAGCATCATTTGAACCAGGCTTTCCAACAATGAAGCCAGTCTGGTAGATTAGGCCTGATTTTGTGCAGTGACTGTTGAAGAGCAGTCCTGCTGACATTAACAGTTACTGTTACAGGTTCTAAATTGTGAGCAGAAATTAGCACTTTCTTGCTTTCATCTTGAAGATTGTTGAGTTCCACATGCACTTATGTTTTAATGGGACTGGGAACAAAATCTGTGAAGCCTTAGGCTGTTATACACACATTTAGACTATGACAGTATTCAGAGATGAGAGGAAATTTTATTCAAATTTGTTTTCATAAACTAGCTATCTCACATGGGGCAGTGAGATCTGGTAAGAATACATTGATGCTTTGCTAATTCTTTCAGAAGAGCTCAGGCCAGAAGACATTTTAACAGGAAAAGATATTTGATGTCCACATTAAAATAATCTATTATCCTTTCTCAGTGAAGAACATTGTATCCCTTCAAAACCTTTCCACACAAAATCTCATTAAGAGCAACTCTAACTATGCTTCTTACTGAGTTCTTTTGAAAAAATCAATGAATCATAAAATATCTCATTGCCCTGGTACTTTGATCCTTCAGCCCATCTTCTGACATGATGAAACTAGTACAAATCTCTAGCTTAAAAAACAGAACTGTTTTCTCCACTGTTAAACAGCTAAGTAAATGGTTTGAGTACACTACTTGGTGTCAAAAAGCTGCATTTTGAAGAGACCCAGATTTCAAACTTTTTCCTTGTATATAGTTCAAAGACTTAGTATACCAGACATTATCTATCATTTCTTTTGTATTATGTTAGACTTTTAAGCATTTAAGAGTATCCCAGAAAACAAATTGGCTGTAATTTGAGTATCTGCTCCTATTTCTTACAGTTGAGCTGTAGTCTTAGGTACTCCTAGGTGTTGGAGAGAGTGTCTGGGAGGAGAGTGACTGAAATTTGCAAGTGCTGCTGCCAGCTTCTTCCATTTGGAATTGCTATACATCAGTAACAACAAAAAACCTTGTTTTCCAAACTAGATAAAATCTGTTTATCTACCCTATTAAATCTGGGTGCCAACTTTCAAGCAGCTGCAGTTTTAAGCTCTGTAGATGCTAAATCCTGAAACATTTGGTCTATAAACAAAAACCTGACATAAAATACAGCATTGCTGCTAGTCATAGTAACAACATATATATACTGCATTCACACAAAATAGATGATTGCTTTTTTGTATGTTGCTTAGGGTTTTTTCTTATGTTAGAGTATTAAAACAGATATTAAATTTTATCATTAATGCAGTGTGTGGTCTCTCTTCAAATCCCCTTAATTACAGATTGACTCCAAGGATTACACAGCATGGATTTTAATTTTAACTGAAACAAAAAGAAAAGCTGCTTAAAAATTATTCTTGCTGAGTGACTTGTTGGACCACAAAACAGTTTTTAACATCTAAAAATTTCAAATATTAGAACATATTAGAAAACTCCAATTGTATCATGTCTACTTCCCAAATAAAATGTTTTATTAACTTTGTCCTTACAGAGGAATGTCTGCTTCTGCTATTTGGAGGGGGGGGGGGGGGAGCAGGTTAAGTAACTCTTTAGGAGAAAAAGACTCACAATCTTGCTGAGATGTGTTTGTGTTTGAAGAAAGTGACATCAGCCTTCATATTTCCTTTCTTTGGTAATTTGAGAAAAATTACCAAGCAGAGTTGGCATTGTAGCAGCAACAACACATTTCACACCCTTGCATTGTTTCCCTTCCTGACCCCTATCTTTAGGACTTAAGAGCTCCACTCTGAAAACTTCACTCCAGCTTCAAACTTAGAATAGCAGATCTGAGTCCAGAAATAACATTTTCACAAACTGGGGACTAAGCCAGTTAAGCTTCACACTGGAAGCTACTTCTGTGAGTACCCATTTTTCAACCCAGTAAAATTTAAGGGATCAGTTTTACTCTGTTTCTTATGGTCTATTTTCCCCATTTCCTAGAAGATAAAATCAGCTTCCCCAGTTTAAGTACAACTCATTTTTCACAATTAAAGCTTATTAGCTTATTTTACAGGTTTGCTGGTTATCTCCTGCTGGTTCTTTAAGACACGTAAAAAAAAAATAAAAGCTGCTCTTCAGAGCTTCATCAAATAATAAATACCCAAAGCTCTGTGTGTCCACAACTTCTCCTGAAGTTAAGTGCAGCTGAAAGTTCCCCTTATCTCTCAAAATGTGGATACAAGTTTCTTACTTCAAAAATCAGCTCCTTTTGTGACTGAGTAGTAACACTGAATACAAAAGGCTGGAGGAATGAGAAATTAGCTTTTGGCCAGGAGGTCATTGTAGTGCTGAGGGATAAATCTATCATTGCTGTTCATTAGTAGTTGGTGGTTTGATAAAGTTCCCCTTAACTCAGTTTGTTAGCTTAAAGAAAAACTTTCTGAGACATCACAGATCTATGGGTAAATAACACCATTATTGCTGCATCTTTGTATGGGGTGAAAGTTTTGCACTTTAAAAGGGTTATTTCAATAAGCATTTCTCTCCACCCCCCCTTTTCTCTTTTTAAGCTGTCTCTGAACTATTGCTATCAGAATGTTTAATGGTTCTCTCCATTAGTGTGTAAGTGCACTTGCTTTTTGATGGATCAGATTAAACTCTATTGCTTTGTATTATAGCCAAGCATAAATCCTTCCTGTTTTAGCAGAAAAGTATTTATTATGCAAACCAATGAACAGGGTAATTTATACACAATATTGTTTGGTCTAATTTGTCCATTAAATGTAATAGTCTCAATGGTATATGATTTTCAGATCATATGTGCTTACTGCAGAGGCCAGAAATAGCAATAAATGAGGCAAAACAATGACTGTGTTTGCTCTTTATGGCTTTTGCTGCAACTGTAACATATACAGGCTGCAAGTGTGTTTGTTTGTGTGATTTATTTTTACTGTTCATTAGGTAAACACACAGCACTGCAAGTGACACTGACTGCTGCCAGAAGTTTAATGCTTTATTTTCAATAGTTTTGTGTTGTCTTGGCTATGTTTTTTAATAGAAAAATACACAAAATAGTTCAACGTATTTATTTAAAAAAAAAAAAAAGATAGTTTAAATAGCCTAGAGGAAATAACAGTGGCTGATTTTTCATGTAAAGCTCAATTTTGCAAGTCCTCTCATGAGTCCTGTGTTGTGAGATGGTCAACTATTTTGAATACCTAGTGAAGTTAATAGGGGATGATGAGGCTCAGGGCTGTTCAGACAAATCCTCTGATAAATAATTCTGTCTCTTTACCACACTGGACAAAATCTGGAGAGAAAAAAAAAAAAAAGAAAAATCCTGCTTATGTCTTAACATAAATAAATGTATGCATGAGTGCTATCTTATGAAGTCGTTTGTGTTTGTTTAAGTTGGACCACAGGACACACAGTAAGTCTGGTGTCTGGTTTTTGAAGCTGGGGTGTGTAAGCATCTACATTAAAAAAAAAAAAGATAGTTTTGGAATCTGAAGGCTGAGACTGACAGGAAAAATTGTCCTTTGCAGTAAGTAAGACCTGATTTTGACATATGTTATCTTTTCAGCATTGTTGTATATCTGCAGTACGTTCACTGTTGGTATGGCTGTGAGGGTCATGCTGCTTTGAATGCAGATTTTCAGGATATTTTGCTGGATCTAGGTTTTTTTATTTAGGTTATGAATTAATGCAAGTTACTTCTGTGTTTTGGGGTGAGGAATGTTGCTGTGGCTGTTAGTTTCTACCCACATGTACCCAATATGTATTTTTTTCACTGCCTTTCAGAACTAAATTGTCAGTAGCTGTTTCATTTTTGTTAATATATTACTTTTTTGTTGTTTGGTTGGGGTTTTTTTCCCTGCACGCAGCAGCTGATCAGTGACTGACTACAGAATTTCTGGGGATTTATTCTACTTCTGCTTTCCATACTTTTTCTCTACCTAGTCAGTACTTCATGGCTGTTGAACAGGATGTGCTGTTTCCTGGAACAGCTAATTTCCAAGCAAGTACTTTTTCACTTTTGTGTGTGTTCTTGCACAATAATAATAATAATAAAAAAAACCCAAGCTTTATTCTTTGGGTTTGGAGGATTTGTGGCTTTTTTTTGTTTTACTATGTTGTTTTGGGTTTTTTTATTATTATTATTTATCCTCTTATCCACTGGATAAACAAATCTCTTGTTTAGTTATTGCAAAATCCCCTCACTTTTTTTTTTTTTTAGTTCAACCTGAATCATGAAAACAAGGGGTCTAAATTACATTGGAGGAAGGAAATATTCAGCTTAAAACGTGGTGCTCGCAGGTAAATCAGTGGACAAGGAAAAGAAAACATTTAGAAATAGAATGGCTCTTTATTTTATGTTACTGATTTGGAGTTGGCTACATCTGAAAAGGAATAAGAAAAAAAAAAAAAACCTGATCTCTCCGTTTTTGCCAAACAATGCTATAAGCTCCAAGTTATTTTGAGGTGATGAAAGGTGAAACATTTGACATGTTCTTTTTGGGCAATGCTTTAAAAAAAGATAGGGAGGGAAAGAGGCGTTGCCACATCAGAGTTCAGGGTGTTTGTGGTTGTCCATGACAGCGGCTCCAGTTCTAAAACACCTGTGTTTACTTTCCAGCTTTTCTCAATCGGCCTGAAAGTGGCCTAAGAATGGCACAGACAGACCTGCAGTGGGGCTGAGTTGCCTTTGCAACACACAAAATTACAAAAAAAAAAAAAAAAGGAAAAAAAGAGATAAATCTCTTGTTATGCAGCTAATCATTAACAGCATTTTTGTGCCTAGCTGAAAACATTTTGAACTTTTATACATTTTTATAGTCTGTCGCACAGTGCCTGGCTTTTTGCTCAGTTATTCAGCTAAATTTTTCTCTTTGCTGTTTGTTTTATTTTCTAGCAAAAGTAAAATCAACGGTGTTGGGTTGAGGGGAGGCTTAGTGGTAAATAAAACTAATAAAAATTGGTAATTTTATTGCAAAGTGATGTATCATTCCAGCAGTTGGAAATGCATGTACCAATATTTAATTTTTTTTTAAAAAAGGGGTAAAAAAAGACAGGCACAGCCCTCCCTGTGCCACACTCACTGAAAAAAAAAAATCTTACACTCTTTTTTGAGTACTTTTGCTTCATAGTATTCTGATATTTGATGCATATTAACTTTATGTAATGTTCTAGATTGTATTTTATCACATAAATACTTTGTCCTGCAGTGGGTTATGGTGATAAGTTAGGTTTAAAATAGGGAACTCTTGAAAACTGAGTATTGGGTTTGGGGTTTTTTTTTTTAAATTAAAAAAAAAAAGATAGGCTGAGATCACATTTTTGATGCTTACTCAGAAATTTTAAAATAATTTGTAGGTCACTATTAAATATGTGTTTCGTTAGATAAATATTTTAATTTTAACCTTTAAATTTTTTTTGCATCTTACAAACTTCGCTGCCTTTGTAAGAAAACCTCAGCTTCTTTCTCTAGTATTTTTGAAATGATCTTTTGCAACTTCTATTCCAGATGACATGCCTGACATCGCTGTTAATAAAAATATGTCTGTTTCGTAATTATGTTTGTTTTTCTTTATGGATCATTCAGTGTAGGTCAGGTTTTGTTTTCTGGAAGCGAGGGTAAAAAAAAGCAAAAGAAAATACAGCACTGATACAGGATCACAGCTCATTTCTCCTTTAGACTGATTTGTTTTTTTGAATTGTGAGCTTTAATAGATTCAAGGTCTGTCGATGGGGATGAACAGCACGAAACCCCTTAACCAAGACATAGAGCCTAACATACTACTTGACACAATTAAATATTTATTTCTAACTGTTGGGCTAATGTGATGACTCAACAGAGCAAACTGGGAACAAGCCAATCCCCTCCAGATCGAGCATCTCTAATAAACTGAGAAATTGCACCAGAAAGATCTTCATTTATGGTACAGAGCAGAAGAGCCACCTTTCCATGGCTTTCCTGAGGCGTAGGAAAAGCAGCACAAGTGCATGCTCAGACAAAGCTGCCTTCTCTGCACTCTCAGCTGGCTGCCAGCAAAGGTGCTTAGAAAATAGAGGATTTTTAACAGTGATTTTTCAGTGAGTCAACTAGACAATCTGGATGATAGTCATCTGAATCAGCTTTGAACTAGGTGCAGATGTATTTTAAAAGCAAGCTGGATAATGTCAATGTGTGAAAGGGGAAGAAAAAGCTTTGTGAATGTAACTGTTTCTGAAAGCAACTATGAGACAAGAGAGAGGTAAATAGGGAGCTAATATTGAAAATAAGTCCAAGTGCTTTGGATGCCTACACGTCAAGGCTTTTAAAGGTTTTTAAGTATCTAACCTACTTAAAGTTTTTTGATTCTCACTAAGTACCTGTCTTGTGCTGCCTCAGAACATCGAAAAATCTGATTGTCCATTCACTTTTTGACCTCTGTTAATACTTGTGCTCCCTCTAAAAGCTGATGATTAAATAAAGATGTCAATATCTGAGAATTCCAACTCAATTGTAAACATCATGCTGTGAATTTCATTTCTCCATTCAGTACTTGATTTTGAAAAGTTGCCTTCTAAACCACGTGATAAATCATCTGCTGCCTCTGATCAAAAGAGAAGCTTTGAGTCTTCCACATACCATAAAAACTTAAAAATCCATCTGCCTTTTTCAGCTTGCAGTCAGAGGCTCTCAACAAGAAAACAAAGAGATTGAGAGGTTCACATACCCTCCACGTTTTACTTTTTGTGCAGCAATTACAAGTATAGTCCATGGAAAACAACTGTTTAAAATGTCCTGGTTTGTGCTCATCTTCATCTCCACGATGACCTTTCATTGTTCTGTTCTTCTCTTGTGTACCACTGTGACTGGAAGCCCTCTATGGTCTTTAGATTGGTATCTTCTGGATAGAAATGATTTCTCAAGAGAACACTGAGAATGTACTTTAATTTTAATATGGAAAAAAAAGGATAAATGATTTCATATGAATTGTCTAACAAGCAGGGGTTTTGAGCCTCATTTTCCTAAGAAAATAAGAGTTACACGATTATGCAGTCTTTGCTTTCACCTTCTGATTTTTAGCAACTTTCAACCAAATATGACAGAAGAATAATGGCTGGATCCCTAACAAGAAGAGAGGTTAGATCCTCTCTTATACTCAGTTGCCTTAAACTCCTTCTGTCCTACCCAAGGAGAAGTTGAGGAGAACTTTATCAGTAGCTATTACTCTTTAGCAGGGGACAGCTGTGCAACAGGATTCTGTCCAAATGATGGACCAAAGAAGTTAAGTAGAATGAGCTGGAGGTATTGTAGCTATAAAGGGTATAGGTAGAATCCATTCATTTTATGAGGACATTGGAAGGAATAGAAAGTTATTGGAATGAATATGAGATTGTTATTACAAGGAAGGTTGGTAGGAGGAAAGTGTAAGAGAGAGTGTGAAGATGGGTATCAGAGAGGACTTCATTACTGTTGCTGGTACAGGAGAATTAAGTTGATTTTTATACTGTTTTAAAGAGGTCCTTTTGCACGAGGACTGAGGAACATGTTCATATCAATATAAACATATTTCTCAGGTTACGGTTTTTTTTCTTCTATATATCAAAATACCCCATCTAATAACAGAAATGCAAATTTTAATCTGTCAAGAGTAGTCCAGCCAGCCATGATGAAGAGCTTCAATCAATTCTCTGTTCTCTTTTTAGGCTACATTTAAAGTGATGACATTAAGCCTTGAAGGAGTTTTAACTTATCAAATTAAAATCTATGCCTTTCATTATTTTTTAATAGCATGAACACCAACTGATCTTTGGCAGTTTTGGGGGCAGTAGTGAAGATTAAAAGAGATGGTGCTTGAATTAAATTGATGTTGAAAACTATTGGCATCAATACCATCTCTTATAGTTTTAAACCTATTTATTGTTGTGGTCAAAGATTAATTAATCATTCATTTAAATTCTGACTTGTAAAAAAATATTTTAGATTTTTTTTTAATTACTTTTAACAAAGTCAAAGAGAAGTCATTTTCAGATACTTAGAATTATTTCACATTTCTCTGCAGAAGAATAATCTGTTCAGTATTAAAACCTTTTTAGATATATATTATTTATGCAAGTACTTCAAAAAATAAAGGTTCAGAATAATTAAATATTTTAAAAAAACAGAAAATTTGTCACATAACAGAAAATGGGATATAGAAAAATATTTATTTTTATCTCATATTCTACTCCTTTCATCTTTTGACATGCCTCTGAATTCTTCTATTCCATATTTCCCTACAAGTTACTATGCTTCTCTTCTCACATCTTACACCATGCCTTCAACATCATGCAGTTTTTTTCTATTCTCCATTCTCAAAAATATTTTCTTTTGTCTTCCCTCATTGTTTTCCTAACTTGTCCTTCCTTTTTTTCAGGCTGGATGTTTGTTTCTTCTTCGTCTGTCTCAGCCACTTCATTGGGCCAACAAGAGCCTAAACATCCCCAAAGACCTTTGTCCCATGCTAAGAGCTGTACCTAAGATACTTGTATTTTCATGTATGTTGGCTTTAGTTGTTCTGTGAAGCAGAAAGATTACTTCAGGTCCCCACTAATCAAGCGGAAAATGGATGACATGAGCAAGATGTGAAAAGCTCATTGGTAGCCCCCAGAGCAGTATTGCATTCAGAGTTGACAAATTGCAGGGGATTTAAGAAGCGCATGATAGGGCAAGTGAATGGTCTTGCTTTCAGCACTTATTCATCAGAACATTTGTCCTTTCAGGAAGATGGGTTATTTAGACAATAATTATGAGTATTGTGTATGTGCATAGTTGTGCAGTGTTATCTGCTACACTGGAGGAGCCAGTTAATCAAGAGTTAACTTCAGTTCTGGCATTTCTGAATCAAGCATCTTCATTTACTCCCCTTTCTCCTGAAACAGTATGTTAACATTTTTCATTACAGGATCATGTGTGCTTTATTTCACAGCATTCCTGCACCACACAGTATCCAGAGAACAGCCAGTCAATATATTTTTATATTTTCTTTGTTCATTATGTGTGCCCGTCCCTTGTTTACTGGATACTGTTCAAACCTTTCCCTTGAAAACAGAATTTTTGAGTAACCATCATGGGGATTTTCTGTAGTATTCAGTATTATAAGAATCAGTTTAATAAACAGTGATTTAATGTATTCTTACAGAAGCATTTTCTTCAGGCTTTGTGGGGAAAACAAGGCATGAAGAAATTAAAGGCAAAAGTACCCACAAATTCTGCATGCCTATTTGAGACATACAAGATACTACCTTTTGGAATATTTATCAATCACAAATTCCTAGCATTTAAGGCCGAGCCCAAAATATATTTTTATGTAATTAAATTGATCTTCTGAATATCACAGATCATTGTTTTCATCATTTGTCCCTGTATTGAACCCTGAAATTCCTTTTTTTTAAACTTGCTTTCCAGAAAGGTTTATGTAGTTCTGATGTAAAAATTCCAAAAGATGGGGAGACCATCATTTCCCTTGGATACTTTGTTCCAGTGATTCAAGTTACCCTTAATCAACTGGATTAAAAATTCTTTCATGTCCTGTCCTATTTATTGAGGGACAATGAGAATCAGTGGCAACTATTCTGTTCCTGGCATTTGATTTACCTTGTTTAGAATGAGCACACGGCTGTCTTCTGTTGATACTTACACAGTAGGCATATCCTCAAGGTTTTTTATAATCTAAACAAAAATAAGCTCTTTCACTACATGCTTTTATTTCTCCAGTGCTTGCTTTACTGGTATGGCTTTTCTCTGCATCTTCTCTGAGTTTTTGACATCCTTTTGTATTAGAATGTTGACACAGATGCATATGTATTTTTATACCCGTGTTTCTCAGTGTCATGTGTAAAATCACCTTAATTCTTCATGGAGATACTTAGTATTTTACTGTGCATACACCTAAAGTTTGCTTTTTCCCCATTTTTCTACAGCATTGAAGTCCCAGATCTTTTCCTGAGCCAGTGCTTCTCACAGGATGGTTACCCTTTCTGTCTGTACATGTAATTTGTGTTTGCTGTTCTTAAACTGAGAGTTTTGCATTTTGTTTTGTTAAAATACACTTGATTTGAATATGCCTAGCTCCCAAGTGGCCCAGAACATTGCTTTGCCATCATTGTTTACTTACTTCCTTTCTTTTTCTTGCACATTACTAGCCACATCTACATGGTTCTGAGTAAGTAACTGAAGGATTGAGTAAGAGTGTATCCAGTGTTGATATCCATGCAACCTTACTGGTATTCTAGTATTACTCAGTGACAATTGCCTCTTGGAACATGAGATTTTGGCATTGGTTTTTGTTTGGTTTTAGTTGTTTTTTTCTCTGAATCCACTCAATAGGTTTTTTTCTTGATGGTGAATAGTGATTTTGGTTTGTTGTTGTTTTGGGGTTTTTTTTTTTATTAGCAGTCTGTTATGTCTGACAAGTCAAAGCCTAACAAATCTCTGTACAACATCCACTTATAATCTCATCAAAGAAGGAAATCAGGTTTGTTTGGCTACACAAAAACTTGTTGACTGGGAGTAATTATATTCTTCCATTAAAATCTGTAATTGAATCTAAGCTTGACCTTGGTTTAATCCCACTATTTTATTTTTTTAAATATTCACCACATTATTAGTGCTCTTCCAGTCTTTGGGAATGTCCTAGTATTTTAAGATTGATTAACAGAGATCTTCTCCAGCAACCCTAAAGTGAACATTTTCTGAATCTGTAAATGCAAAATTTATACCACCTTCATATCTAATAAACAGAAAAGTGAATATTAACTCTACATAAACCGTAACTGTTTTTTTTTTTTTCCAGAGAGAGGCCACCTTATATATTGAACTCTTCTAGGGGGTTTGTATTTCTATTTATGGTTAGTTATTCCAAACTTGGAATGGTTTTACACGCTCATTTCTCATAATGAGGAATCCTTATTTTCTGTAGTGCTGCCAATGATGTGGTTTTCTTTTATGCCTTTGGTTAAATTGGTTTATTAACAGTTATCTCAAAGTATTTATCTCCAGTACAGTGACTAATATCTTTTGTGTTATAATGAGATTGTTTACCCTTATGCTCATATATGATAGTTTTTGAAAGTGTATAATACTAGTTTATAATTGTCCACAAAAGACTCACAGAATACCTGTCCTAAACCAAAGTCCCCTATAGAATCATTATTGTCCTTTCCAAATATTTTATGTACATGTTGAAGAGAAAACTTGTCCTGTGCCCTAATAAATTTGCTGACCAGCAAGTCTTCTTATGTTAGTTAGCATATTGATCTCTACGTGTTCAAGAGCTATAGTGCTGTGTGATCACTCTAAAAGGAACAGTGGTACAGGGAGGCTTGAGGTATCCTGTTCTGTCTGTTATCCTTCCTGTTAATCAGAAATTTTAACATGGTCATCTTCCACCAGCTCTTAGTAATGCTGGTTATATAAAATGTATTCTCATCAATGGGAGTTTCCTCTTGCTGTTTACCCAGATTCCTAGGTTCAACACATAAACAATTGAAGATATTCTTTTCATTATTTTCTTTGCCACATTGGTTCAACTTGCTTGTTAGGTGCTGAATTTGAGCATGTACCTCATTTGCCTTCCAAATAACCTCCCCTTGTGTTGCTGATTTAATATCCTGGCTGCTACAGCTAGTTTCCAACTGAGAAGATTAGCCTCCTATTTGTGTGGTGTAGGCCGTCCTGTTCATACAGTCCCTTCTTTCACTGATGTGCTGTTTCACAGTTCAAAATCTGCTTCTTTTCAGTCATGCAAGACAGAAAGTGCTGTAAATAAACTTTCTCACTTGTGATAAATGTGGATAGCCACTTACATTTTAATTTTCCTCTTGTTTCTAGCACAGTTGAAACCTTCAGTAATTTCATGTGAGGTCAGCTGTGGAGGCATTATAAAGCATTTATGTTCTGTCTTCCATTGACTTTAGTTGCAGCTGTGAGTACATGGCACTTCTGCAGATTAGACACAAGGGATTTATCTTGCACAGTCAGAAAATGGATCACATGCTATGAATCCCTCTGAAAACTTACAGTTAATTCATGCTAAGGTGCCTTGGCCAAAGGACAGATAGATTCCATGACTGCTAAGTAGCATTCAGCACCTTTAATATGAGAACGAATATATAATATACTTCATACTATAGTATGAAGCATATTTGTTCTCTTACTGCTGTCCCATTCCAATGGCTGTATATAAATACAAATAATAGACTCTTTCATTGGGCAGGGATGATTCATGCCCAGGTTTAGGTCATGAGTCTACCTGGGCAACAGTCTGAAGTCTGGAACAGAAATGATCATGCAGTTAAAAGTAGCACTACAACAAATGTGTGCTGCTAAGGTTACCTCTGATATTTCCTAATACCTCTGCACTTGTCTTCATGACCTTGTCAACGTCCTGCCAACAAAGGGGTTCACTCACCCATCTTTAGCTACTACTTGTCAGGGCTCCACTTGTACTCAATACAAAGAGGGGAACATCTCACCATGAAGCAGTATTTCTTCCCTAAAGATAAATGCAGAAGGCAGGTAAAATGTTCTTTGGAAGTGCTCGGTTCACTTTAGGTGGCTGAAAGTACAGGAGATAAATGGCATCATTCCTCTGTTTGTAGTATTTGTGTGCATATTTATACACACAGGTGTGTGTGGAAAGGTAGACTCACAGATGAGTTTGGATGTGTATCACCTTATACACCCATATATTCCCAGTGTCAATATATAGCTGTACACGTAGCTGTGTTTCTTCTCTACTTAAAATATTTCAAAAGAAAAATTAAGCATAGGGTGTGGTGAAGTTGCATTTCTGAACTGAGATACTGAATTTGAACCAGGTCTTAATGTACTCTCTAAGTTGCTGTTGAGAGCTCTAGTAGTCCTGTCCCCCAAATCATCTCAGTGAAAATGTATTCTATGTATAGCAATGAAATGGAGGTGAAACTAGTTGCTAAAGAGCAGCTCCTTCCTCTTCAAAGGAGCCAAGAACTACAAGATGTTGTGTGGTTAATGGGCTTCCCTGGAAATATATATATTTATTTTTTTCCTTCATCAGTTGCCAGTGATATCTACTTTTTTAAGATACATGTTTAGGAGACCAGGCTAACCTTGAGATGGGTTCCCTGTCATTATCCCTACCTTTTTTTTGTATGTAAAAATATGAAGTGTGAAGCCATTACTTAGCTTCCTAAAAAAATGTCTTTCATAAAGTTAAATTCCTGAAATGCACATTGGAATAGGAGGTATTTCTAGTTAATAGTCTTAATTGGGAGTTTCTTCTTTACTTACTTTCTTCCTGTGGAAGAACAACTACAAGATATGTATGTTACAATTATTATATAGGAAAGATTATTAATAGTTTATTGTATTTTTTACAGACATTTGCAAAATTATTTTTATAAGTAATAATAATCTGCTTCAGTGCAGTAATAATGAAATAGCAAGATACTTTTATAATAAACTTTGAATTTGTCAATCAATATGTAATTACTCTGCTTTTTTTACTGAGCTGTGAGGTTTATTGTAGATACCAACAGTTAGTTTCAGTGTTTATAGCAACAAATATTTCAATGTAAATGCTAAATTACAATGATGATGGTGGTATCTATAGCTACTAGGAAGCAATTATTCCTGACCATAGTTCTCGAAAATATAAGGAGGGTTACAAAAAAATCCTTTAAAATATTTATCTGTAAATTAATGATTTTTGAAGAGATTAAGATGAGCAAAGGGATTAGCTAGTACCAGTCAAAGGAGCAGTAACCTAGAGTTGAAGAACCATTGCTGTTACAGACTCTGAGCTAGCAATTTATGTAGAAGAGATTGATTTTATTTTTTTTAATGTAAAAGGGCATATTTTTAGAGAAACTGTCAATTCAATTGCACTCTGGTTGATGTAAATAGTAAGACTTCTGATGGAAGGTTATATATCACCTAGATGCTGGATAAAGTTCTCAATTTTTCAGAATACCACAGTGCAGGAAATTAAAATGAAATCTAAGTTTTGTAATATGTTGTATTTTAAATTTGTGTCACACCGTGAAGCCTCAGCAGACAGTCTGAGTATTAAATAATGCTTCTTTGACTGTAGAAGTATCATTTTCTTGAAGCTTGAAAAATTAATTAATCTTGGTAGGAAATAAGAAGTTCATTAATTCCTGCCAACAGTGACAAGTTGTTAGTGATTAGACCAGAAACCAACCCCTTGCCCCTACTGAATTTACAGTGATGACTTTTATTGACTTTGGTAGGAGGAGCATTGGGCCCTATGTAGTTAAATCCAGGGAAATGTAAATATTCCTATGACATCATTTTGGCAGTTACAGTTCATCTGTAATGATCTGTATTTTATAAGTTATCACTATCTCTTTGCTAGAAGATTTTATGTGTTCTTTTGAAATATCATGACCAACTGATGGCACCTCCATTCAGCTGCTTTTAATATGTCCCTAAGAGCTGGTATAAATTAGTACTACTTTTTCCCCTCAAGAGATGTAGCATAGATGGATTTAAATCTTTGAGAAATTACTACCAAGCTTACTGAAAACAATATCTTTTTAGGGCTGGATTTGCAAACTCCCTACTTTTTGAGTACTTGGAGTACTTGATCTTAGTGTATGAACTGGTTTTATATATATATTTTTTTTATTTTT
>JANHGL010006728.1:101280-138356 GCA_024611195.1 Ceyx melanurus
TTTATTCCAATGCTTAAATTTAGGGAATGTCTTTTGTAAAAAAAAATTTAATTTTACCAGCTGCCAGGTTTCAGGTCAAAGGGCAAAACAATATATATAATGTCATATACATCTATATATAGTATAAGTGAAACCATGATAATTTGTTTTTAATATAAAAATCAAAAGTCATTTATAATGTGGAATATAGAAAAAAATATTATTGGAGGAAATAAATCTTAATTTCTTAATATTTAACTTCCATTTATATTCTCAGAAGTTTTTCCTGCTGCTTTGACCTCTAGTAATAGTAGTGGATATTAAGATAGCAGTCCATTTCACCTGAGGCTGTTGATAATTTAGTCATCCGAAACAGCTTCTTCTAAACAGTGTCTCTAGGATGTAGTTCCTCCCTCCAAGGGGATTGGTCTTTTGTTACATTATGTAAATCAAGAAATTCATTCATTACCATGGCATTACTAATTCCTGCCTTAACCTGCAGAACCAGGAACTGCACAGCACTTTTCTTTCATACAGCAAACATGAGAAGCCACTGTTCCTGCATTTGCTTTAGTTTCTTGGGGGAATTGAATGAAACTAGATTCAAATCAGTGGGGGATTTGTTTGTCAAATTTTGCAAATCAGGCTGCAGAAAATCGAGTTTTACAAGCCCTATTAATCAAGCCCAAGATATCCAACTCGCTTCAGTTTTCAATATAATGTTCATACTGACTCTTTCAGTCTTAATTTTGATTGATTACTTAACAGCAGAAGTTTATACTGAAATATTTCCTTTGTCCTCTTTATCCCTTACTCACCTTTTCATTCTTTCCATGTAAATTATTAACACTGTGACGTTACCTGTTGCTGCAGTAACTTTGTTTCAGTGCAGCTGTTGCCAGGTGAATTTTCTTGAGCGCTTGATGGTCCCATTTACAAAGATTTCATGAGATATCAAAGAAAGTTTTGTTTTGGGCAGCAGTCTTCAACTTTCCATTCTCAGGAGCTGCTGTGCTGTCTCTAGATGTTGTATTTCAAAGCAAAATACAAAGAGAATCTCCCTGTGTGTTAGTTGCAGGTTACATATAGTAGGTTTTGTTAGCAAGGTAGACACTAAAACATTGACAAATATTGGATTAAATTCACTGGGGCAGATTTGCTGTGGCCCTGGTGCAGTAGAGCTTCATGAGGAGCTCAGCAGACAAAATGTGTCTGATTCATGTGTTAATTCAGGTCTTTTTAAGTCAGTTTTTGAGCTGAGAAGCGTTGCTGTAATGAGATGTTGAGTCTGGTGGAGCTGTGTGTTACCAGCCTGTGACTGTTGCAAGACACGAGACCAAAGTCCAGGTGCTTTCAGCTCTCTGCCAGCATGCCAGTGGCCATGCAGTACACACCCCAGGGTGCTTATTTGCTCTTTGAGTAGGGGATGGTAGATAATTCTGCAAAGATACACTTCCAGTTGTGGCCAATTCACTGGCTTGAACTGGTTATCCAAAATGCAGGATTTGGGCAGTGGAGGCCCTCGCTGCATACATGTAGGTTCAAAGTTTCCTAGAGTATGTCATGGCCAAGGGGAAGCAATGTTCACCATCATTTTCTTCAAGTCTTCAGTTTCCTGCTTGAAGTGGTAGTTTCTGCCATGGAAGCCCATGCAGAGCACTGCCTCTAAATAATTTCCTGATTTCTATCCTGATTTTTCCACATTGGATACAAATTTTTCTTCATATATTTTCCTAAGGCAGAGGAGCCCTGTACTGTCTCGTGCTAAAAATTATTTCCTATTTAGCACAGTCTAAATTTCATCTTCCTGTTGGTAGACCAAAGCAGAGGGAGACAAAAACTAAACCACTTTTCCCCCCTCTCTTCAACTCCCCCACCTCCCCCCGCCAGCTCATTCATGGATGACAAACAAAAGGCAAAGAGCCAAGTTTTGCCTTCCAGGGGAAAAACCCAGTGTAACAGCCTGAAAACATTGCAAGGGTAGAGAGAAGCAGCTGGAGAAGTGAGGAAAATGAAAAGCAAATGAAAAGCCATTCCTTAAAACCATTGCTTCTCCTTCCCTTTTCCCATCTCTTTTAGCATTCTTCCACAAGTAGAAAACAGACACCTAGGCTCGAGTTCTCTGTTTCTTTTACAGAGTGCTGTGGATTCTTGTTAATAGATGTGAGGATGTGTGCACAGGATCCATGGCATTTTTCTTACTACTGTATATGGGTTTTCTTTGTGTGTGTTTTTTTTTATTATTATTATTTTTTATTATTTTGTAGTGGGACCAAAGTTCATTGTTTTACCTGATCTTGAATTTTAAAATGATGTCTACTGCAGTGTCTATTTCTTAAAATACAGATGCCATGGGTTATGATAATTTTTACCCATCACTGTTGTTAAAACTTTTTAGCTAGTTGATTTCTTTATACACCTCTTAAAAATGTTGATACCTCCTGGTGATTGCCCCAGTGCCTACTGATGAGCCCAGAACTGATTGTCAAGCTTCCCTACTTAAAGCTCAGAGAACAAGCTGCTTATGATGACCCAACAGAGACGTAAGGGAGGTCTGTGAAAGGGAGAGTATTCAACCAGCCTTAATCCTTGTTTTCAGTAAGGCAGTGTCTTTAAGTGCAGACTAATTAGTGAATAGACATGGTTGTAGATTCTTGTAGACATGTCTTTTGTTGGCCTGAAATGAACTGAGCAGCTAATAGAAATGGTTCAAAATCTCTGCTTTGCTTTTCTTTTAAAGCAGTTTAATAAGATATGGAGATGAGAAAATATAAATCAAAGCAGGAGCAAAAGTAAATACAAATAATTCAGCACCTATATTGATATATTCCATTTAGATATTAACAGTTATGGTTGTGGCTCCCATTTGTGGAAGTCTGGTCCTCTGCTTCTATAACAAACTGTTTTTATAAACTTTTACATCTATCGATAGAAGGAAAGCATGCTTTTTTTTTTCCTATTACAGTAATGTATTATGCAGTAATTAATTTGCATTTAAATAATATGTTAAAGTCATAAATCACAAAGTGATCGATGAAGATAAACATACTTCTCCCATTTTGGAATTAGGGAAACTAAATTCCAAGTGAAGTAAATTTCCTTAAGAATTGGTGGCATGCCAGAGACTAGAACCTAACTCTTTAGAGGGATGGCCTTCCTCTTTAATCATCTGATTATTGTATCTTGTTACATATTGTATGATAAAATTTCCCAACAGGTGGGAATAACCCTCTGTACATTCCAAAAAGTCATTTATGGTAACGTTGAATGGAATTAAAGGCATGTGGAGAAACTGAGTTAATGGTGAATGACATCCAGTCACAGTCACCTGAAAGAGAAAGCATTCCTTAAAGATCAGCCAGATATTTAAAGTATGGTAAGAAGGGGAAAAAAAAAAAAAGTGGTTTTTTGTGTTTTTGTTGTTGTTGTTGTTGTTGTTTGTTGGGTATTTTTGCCATATTTCCCCTATGATTTGAATATTGCTTGACCTTGACATGGGACAGATAGGAATTAGTCATAGCCACTTCCTGTTCTACTCATTTTCTGAAATTACCATAAATTCCTGTGATATTCAGTGACAGTGCCTTCGTTATTGAAGCTCATAACCTTTTTGCTGCTTTTTTATCACCTGTATTATCGATAGGAGATAATTACTGCAAAGCAGCTGGCTGTTGGTTTTAGAGAGCATCAATTGTTCTCCTGTCCCAGCTGTTGGCTAATAAGGACAGTCAACACATCTGTTTCAACAGCTGGTAATTAACAAAAGCCTAATTGCTGCAACTCTTTTAACAACAAATCTATGAAAGAGTAGGGATGTGGAGGAATATTATTTACTCTGTGCTTTGCACTTTCTGTGACCAGTTTCTTTTTTCTTTTTCTACTTTGAACACCACTGCCTTTGTCTGACACATTGAATGGCAGGAGAACACAATATGGTAATCCAGAGCTTAAGTTTTTCAGATCTTTGTTGGTGTTTCTTATTGCAACATTTCTTTGCAAAGTTTCAAGATAAAATGGATCAAAAGCATTTAGTGGAGTTTCATACAACAGCCACAACCCACAGCAGTACGTCTGCACTGCCCATCCAGACACCTCCAAAAGAAAGTAATGGGTTTCCCCTTTTGTATATCAGTTTAATAGCCTTGCACCCCTTCCCAAAAAAATAAAAGGTGTCATCATTCTGAAAGTGGTGGCTGTTTGAAGAATTTTATTACTGCTTTTTATTCAGAGCCTTCATAACATTTGTTGCACAGACAGTGTGTTTTTTCCTTCCTCTGATGAAACCTGCACATGTTGGTCAATTTAAAAGTAAATGTCAAGTGGCACCTTGCACTGCACAATTACCTCACCATTTTATCATTACAGAATTAGAGAGGGCTCTGCACAATGCTTGTCTAAATATCTAAATGTATAGTATCAGTCAGCAGCAAACACAAAGTCAAAGACATTGCTCTTTATTATACTTATTCTGTGTGTTCTCCCTGTGTACAGCACACATAATTGGAATACTCATCACTAAACAGAGAGAATGCCTGTATACAAATACAGGGAAATGTTAATCCTGTTGAAGTCAACAGTGAACTTCTGTTCACTTTGATGGGTCAGGACTTACCCTGAAAAAACATTTTCTTATAAGCTAGAGACAAATTTGGCATTCATTATGCTACCCATGAAAAGAAAGTGTTCAAGTATTAATAGAACTATTGCCTGAAATATGCAAGCTAGACATATATTGCAGATTATGTGAATGAGTCAATAAAAAATTATAAAAAAGAGCATTTAAAGGGGTATTTTCAAGCAGTAAACTGATTAGGAAAAAAAATGTGATTCTTTGCTAAAAGTTAGTCAGGATCACTTGATTAAACTTGTCTCACTAACGTTTCAATTGGCAAGTATTTCTGTACATTTAGTTCTTCATTGTCTTCTGGGTACGTTAGGGTATATAAGAAATTCTACCCAAGTCCTTGCCTTTGACAGGATAGAGATTGCATAATTAAAAATATTCTGGTAAGACAAGTTTAATTCAACAGGTGTTCCAAGTGAAGAAATTCATAATAGGTGCAATGAAAATGTATAAGATATGCTGTGAACAAATACAAACAAAAGCATTGGCTAAAATTGTACTTGTAAGATAGTAATGTAGAGAAGTGTTTATTGTCTGGACTTATCAGTATGTGAAGGTGATTGAAATTATTTCTTTTGCACAAATAAGAGGAAACAAGATACACTTTCTGCAGTAGATTATACTGTGGAAAATTGCCAAAGCAGTTGAGAGTTGACAAAAATAATTTTCTTTTCAGTGGATTATTTTGTTTCATATTGCAAGTTACAAGTTTAAAGAAAAAGAATGTAATGTATCAACTCTTCTCATTCCCTTCTCTTCCTCTTTCTTCCTCTGAAAATTGCAAGAATTATCAAATATTCGACAAGTATCTTTTTTTCTAATTGAAATGCAGTTGAGTCTGAGTCACAAGAGAAATTTAGACATCTTAAACTATGCAGTAAAACTTAAGTAGAAAGTGAATTAATGCTCTTTCCAAGGCAAAAATCTAATAGCATCTCACTAAATAGTTACAAAATAGAAATAAGCTTACTAAATCTAAAATTTAGTAAATAGATTTTTAGAAGAAATAACCAGAAATCTTCAGTATCAGAACATTTTCAGTCCTGAGTGAAGGCAACTCACTGATAGCAACAGTTCTCATCCAATAATTGGATCGATAACAAGCCATAGAGGTGTCCCTCCTCTCTTGATTCAATAGGAATGTGCCATCTATTGAATCCTCTCTGTTATTTTTCTATCAGTTGGATGATTCCTATAAAGACTTAATTGTATGTTCTCATTAATACCTTTATTCATTTTTCTTTAATTTTAAATTCTTAGTCTGCTGAGTTCTACTTGGGTGGAAGTCAGATGGTGGAAAGGCAAGATTTTGGTCAAAATCAGCACCAGGTATTCAGACTTGGTACGATTGATCCCTTTTACACATAGTTAAGGTCTGGACATTTCAGTGTGGGGCATACACTCATGGATTTTTTCTTCTACTTTTCTTAACAGTTCCTGTTGAACTTAGCACTTTGATTCTGAGTTTCTGAGTTTTACCAGATAAATTTAAGTGTGTATACCTGATAGTAATTAATTTTCCGTAAGGTAAAGACCACAAGGTGAAGTACTAAATATTAAATCAAGCTCTTTCCTGCCTTTCCTTCCAAATTCTGGAAGACTTAAGGAATGAAGCAGTCCCACTGACATCACTGGGAAATACATATTTATAATCCTGTACAAATTCATAGCTTTTATGAAAGATTTGTGGTTTAATTCTGATAGTGGAATTAGACACTGCTGCTTTCTGCACAAGTACTGTCTGTCAAGAGGTAAACGTCATTCTGTCTCTTTGCATGAAAGGTTATAATTCAGAGTGTATTATCACATAGCATCAGTTATAAGCTTTGGAGCGTAAATTGTGAACTCCTCAAGTTACTGCCTTGCATGCTTTTTTCTGCCACTTTTATGAAGCATGAATTATTTCAACAGCAAGCATGACTAGTGCCTTGGACTACATGTCTCAGTTGGAGTAGTGTAAGACTGAAATCAGGGGTAAGGAACTGTAATAGGTGAATGTCTCAACAGAGAAGCCCAAGAGGTAACCAGGTTTAAATGGCAGTGGAAGGGTGTGGTCAATGGCTGGTCAGTGATCAAAGCCAAGGACTTTAATGGTGAGCCTGCCATAGAGATTGAGTAGTGAAGAAGGGTTAGAAAGATTTCCCAGAGCAAGAATTACTCCTGCATCCTTGGAGTGGAACTGTAGGCACCACCTGTTGAACAGTCTAGAGTGCCTTACCAGCCTGCTGTGAGCAAGAGAAGCAAATTGTCAGTCAAACTCACAGTTAAGTCAGATGTATTAATCTTGGTCAAGTTTATTAAGCCTTTATTAGTTGAGAAGACCAACTATCTGTAGCTGCTCTAATAATGGAAATAGAATCAGAACATGGACTTGCACAGCAACATGCAATCACCTCTGCTTTTTGATGGAAAGCTCTCTGGCACATTTTTAACCCACTGTCCTGTACAGTGCCTTTAAACAAATGTACAATGTACCATTGTAGGTATCAAAGGTTGACACCTTTGATAGTCTGGTGTTAACAGCCCTTCCTTTTAGAGGTGGACAAAGAGAGCTTTTGACATGGTGACACTAGGTAGGTCATGCCATTAGATCTCAAGGCTGGAGCATGGTTTCTGGCCAGCTCTTTTTGGCAACAAGAGAGGTGATTGCTGTGGTCAGCTTGTGATCTGTTAGTGGAGCCTGTAAATGTAGCAGATGGAGAGCCCTGAAAGCACACAGTTGCTGGCTGCAGCACAGATAAAACATGGCTGGCTGTAACACGAACTTTCTTCTGTTCTTCTGCCAGTTAAGTTCCACCCCAAACTGGATAGGACACTTTTGGGGCTGAGTGGAATGTTTTTATTGAATAAGGTCTTTGTTACCACAAAGCTTCCGAGACATTACATTACCTTTTGTATCCCATGCTGATGACTTGCTGTTTGTGACAGATACTGACTTGATACCCTAAGTGGCCAAAGTCATTTGCATGGCCAACAGGTTCATCATGGGTGCTGACATTTGAAGCTTTCCCAGTCATCTGCCAGTAGGTCTTGGACAACCACCTGGAAGGCTTCTTCAGCTCACTTCAGAGTACACAGTCATTTCCTTCTTAATTTCTCCTGAGGAGATTGCCAGTTTGTTTCTTCAAAGTGCATCTGAAGCAAGTCAGGTCTCTCAGAGTTGAGGGAAACATGCTTGTTATTAAAGTAGATCAGAGATTTTTTTTTTCTGCTTTAAGTTTGTATTTGATAAGCTGGTCTCCCTCAGAAGGGGTACATCTCTTTTTCTAGTCCAATTACCTATGCAGCCATGACATTACAAGGCTTTGTCAAAACAATATACATTGTGCCCAAAACAACATGCTTTATTTTCCCTTGAGATGAGACAAGTTGCTCTGTGTCGCTGATGTCTTTACAGTGTTTATTTCCAGTTTGATGTGACCATGAAGAACAAGAAAGAGACATTCACATCTCAGGCATAATGGTTCAACTGTTGCTTTAAAATAATTAGTTGATATTGCTTGCTCTTATGGTAATAAAAATAATCAGATATGTATCTAGTCTGGGTAAAAATGCTATGGGATCCTTTCATTTTCTTTGACAGATCAGTAAAAACCTCTGGTGAATTTTTTTTTTCCTCATTATATAATCAGCATATTTGTTGTGGCCTGGTACTGTAATCCCAGTAACAACAGGACCTCTCAGGAATGTCTCTGCCAGCTGTATTCAAATGGTATGATCATATATTCTTACTAGAATTTGTTGTTATGATGAAGAGTCCAGACTTCAGACAGCAACACCTTTTCCATATCTTCTGGAAAGCTCCCTAAAAATATGAAATTAGGGGTAGCATCAAGGCTGAGTTGGTGCAGGTGACATTAGGTAGACTTGAAGTGCAACAGTTCTTGAAAATAAAAAATCCATTTTGGAATAAAAGGGAGATTACAAGGTAACCATTTTTAATTCCAATTCTTTATAAAGTAACTGGAAAAGGTGCACCTGTGCATGCTAAAAAGCACTCACATCATGTATGTGAAACCCCTCATTTCAGCTCCCTGATCCAAGTTGGGCACCTTCAGACATTTTGAAGGTTGAGCTGTGGAGTTAGTCTTCTTTCCCATGATACATCTTCTGTCTGGATCTGCTTTTCACATATCAATTTGATAAAAGATTGTGCTAGTTACAGAGACAACATAGACCAATGGAAGTCACCAGAACCATGGATAATTCACAAGACTTTAGAGCAGAGAAGTATTCTTGCTGATGGGAGTCTGTGATGTTCAGAGTGAGTTAGCACAAGAGTCTCAAACTCAACGTTAGGTTTCTGCATCCAAAATGAATAACCTAATCATATGATGAGGAGAAGTTCTCTCTTCTGTCAGAAATTCTGCTTGACAATCCTCAGCAATAGTTCAATCTAACACAGTGCATCTTCACAGGGCATTATTGTTCCAGTGAAACTGTTTTGGGTTTGGTTTGTGGGGGTTTTTTTTGTGCTTAGTTGTTTTGTTTTTTTAATAAAAAAGTTTCATTAACTGATATTTATTCTGACCAACAATAGTAGTATTAGATTGTAAAATCTTATTATGGTTAATTGTTTGATCCTGATACAAACTCATAAAGGTCATGTTTGCTGTTGAGATCCCATTCCTTTGTGCCCAGAGGGAATGTCAACCAGGGTGTGGTTGTGGTGTGTTGTGGGAAGCTGTAGCTTAAAGGCAAACAACTCTCAGCTAGTTCTTCCCCTGATCCTCCACTGCAGTGCAGATCCAACAGGGATCAGGAATAGAGATGCTTGTTTTAAGATAGATTAATAAAAATTATTTCCTAAGAAATAGGAAATTAAGTTAAGATAGATTTAATAAAAATTATTTCCTTTAGAAAATGATGTCTTGAGTAACAACTTTTCATGGCTTTCTAATGATTTCAGTTAGTATTCTCAACTTTTCCAACTCTGGTTTGTCTTCCAGAAATATAATTGGTGAATATTTGAAACTACCTTTCAAACTTCAAAATTCAACATGAAGTTTAAATTTTACGTTTTGTATTTTGATTTATTATTGTCTATTATGTATTTCAGGATGTGTCAATAATTTATAGCATCTAATATAAATGTTGTAATTTTCACTTTTCCTTTAAAAATCAGCAAGGGCAGCTGATACTTAAATGCAAGTTCAAACTACTTCTAAGTCAATGTGTCCCCTGTTTATAGTGTAATGAAACAGTTTGACACGTTAGCACTGTGATTTAAAAAACAAGAAGATCATTAAGCGTGTTAATAGAGTGCAAGGCATTTTCAGTCCCCTTCTGTTAGCTGGAGTCTTTTTCTTGACCCTGAAAACCTCTGATCCCCTAATTAATAAGACAAGTGCTTACACTGTTTCCTAGATCAAAGCATCACCTGTTTCTGTTGGTGGAACAGTTTGATATGTTGACACTTTGATACAGAAAATAAGATGAGCTGTTGTAATCTGCACTAAGTAGTAGCTGCTAATGTAAAAATAACAGGATGGTTAGAAATTCAGTGTCATGTGTCACAGCATGATCTGATCTATCAAGTGGTATGTGTATTCTTCACATGATGTGTAAAATTTTAAAGCATTAAAAATAGTGTAAAATATTTCTTCAGTGGTTTTAAAACATTTTTTTCCAGAATTTTTCCTGCTTATTCATTCTAATTCAGAATGAAATAAACCTTTGTTCCCCCTCCCAGCTTCCTGCTGCCCTGAAAAGACACCTGACCTCTTACTGTCGAGCTAACCTAGTAATATAACCAGAAATGTACTCTCCAGAAAGCATAGGACCAAAACACATCTTATTTTGTGTAATTTATATTTTAATCACTTAGCACTGGGCAGTGGTGATGTAAACTATGACAACAGGGGTTAAGAAAAGTGAATGTGTGGAAATGGAGTACATCATAGCTCTTCAGTAGATTATTGTGCTCAGATTGGGGTAATGAATGGTTTCCATCTCCAATTCTGAAAGAGCTGATACCCAAAATTATAGGAGTGATAGTAAAGTTCTTTAATAAATCCTATGAGGCTATGTATGTTGTAATATGACAAGGCATTAGCAGTCAGCATCTACATTTAAAAGGGGAAAAAAACCCAATCCTGATAATCATAGACCAATTAGTCTTTATTGTGAGGTTTGTGAGACTTCAGAGTAAAATTGGAGGGAAAATGTTTTTAAAGCATGGATCCATCAACAGTGAACTGAAGTGCAACTTTCACCCAAGTAGGATCATGCAGGAATTCTTCTTTGGTATGATAACTGCTTATTTAGACAAGGAGACTTGTTTAATATAAGCTGACACATAAGCTTATATGTGGTGCCACATGGAAAATTATTAATTACAGCGGAGAATGTGTACATTGTTATTTTACAAGCAGGCACAAGCTTAATGTGGGAAATGCTGCTTGCTGTTAACTGGGTTTGCCCAGCATCTCTTGTTTGGAAGGATGGGCATGTTGAGCTCACGTCTGTCTGCAAAATATCATGTACCCATGAAGGAGATGAGGGATTAGTCAAAGGCAGTTCAGGAACTAGCTAGAAGGAAGGCAACAGCAAACAGCTTTGAAAGGAGAAACAGTAAGGTCCAGGGATTTCACTCGTGAAATTTCTCTCCAGTTTCTCACCAATTGGTGCTGAACCAGTTTTATTAATGCTGTCATTGAGAACCTTTGGCATGAAGAGCAAGAGTGTAGCCATGAAATTGCTTGATGACACAGAGCTGGAAGATATTATTAATACAAAGTGGAGATATTTTTAATACAAAGTTCAAGCTGCCTTGCAGATAGATGTGAATGGCCTCAAGTACTGGAAAAATAAAAGCAGTGAGGTTGAATTCAGTGGTACCAAGTGTAAGGTAGCATCAGTTCAGGTAAAAAGATAAAGCTATGAAGCTTTATTACTCAACTTCATTTAATATTTTTCTCCTTCTGATGGATGTTGAGAAACATTATAAAAGTCATCTCTTATTCACAGGGAACCTGACAGCATAAGATACTGTGTGTTCTTACCTCTTTCAATTCAGATTAATATTGAGGGTGCTCATGTTTGCCCTAGAGGACTTAGGAAAAGATAAAAACTTGTTTTACCCTCCGTTTTCCATTGCTTAAGTCTTGTATTTTTCCAGCCTTTGGGTTAAGAAAACACATAGCATTGTTCATTTCTATATTTTGAAACAAGAACAGGAAAAAGAATCAGTAATGAGATTTTCTTATTCAAGATCTGGCTATTTTAAGTTTGATAGTAATTAACTTTTAGATTGAATTGGAAAATTTAAATCTTCAACAAGTAACTGTTTTCTAAAATGAGAAACAGGAGAAATAACATTCTTTTTAGGCAGGGGAGGGAGAAGGATCTATCCACATGAAACCAAATATGAAAGCATAGGAACTTGAAGGCAGAACAAAATTGTGAGAAAGAGAGCATAGCCCAGTGATCAGAACAGCCTTTCAGAGCTAAACAAGAACCTCATTGAGGATGACTTCCATACCAAAGTGGTGACCAACCTCAACTCTAAATTGAACTTTTTAGGGAAAACTTCCACCAGAGGAACCTGAGTCTAATTCTTTTTCTTCTTATTGCTCCTTCTTTACCCTACCTTCAAAAAAAAAAAAAAAAAAGCAAAATTGATTCATTTCTGTAAAAAGTTCTGATTTCCAGAGCTTGACATTTTCCAAAGGAATAATATTTTGTTTAAAAGTTCCCAAGCATCTATTGTTATTGCTAGAGGTGAGCTCATGTAGGATTTTTGCCATATGCACTATGGATGGATTTCAATATACATTATGGGAGTCTTCCAAATGTTTTATAGTAGTGCAGGCACCATTATTTTAGTGAGCAATTTAACTTTGTGATGGGCACTGTTTAGCTTTACATCTCTCTTTTGGGAGATATTTGAGTCATTTATTTGTGTTTACTGCTCCTCAGGCCTGTGATTGATGGGTCATTTTGTCACATGGCTGTATACTGTGCACAAAGCCTCTTGTGCTTGAATTTTTGTTGGTCTCGTGCACCTCTCTAGCATCAACCCCACTATATTACACCAAGAAGATGAGCAAATGTCTCCTTTTCTTCCCTCTAGCTTTTCTGGCTGCTTTTTATTCTTAAATTCAAATCACCTGATTCTGCTGGTATTTTTACTGGTGCAAACCTAGTCAAATCCGTGCAGTTTGCTGAAAAACTGACTTTTAAATAAGAGGCTGCAAGCTCTAGTGCCTTCTGACTTTTGTCCTGGAAAAGAAGTGGAACATCAGGCATATTTTTTATGATAGTTCTCCAAAGAGACTAGCCGTTAATCTCTCCATGAGTAGGTGTGTCAGCTGCAAACATTTCCTTCCAGTCTACCATTTCAATCACACTTCACAGTACACTGAAAATTGGCAAGGATGTTAATTATTGGCCTCTAGAACAAACCACCTACTTTGATTCAAGCGTGTTTTCCAATTTTTAAGAATGTTGTTTCACCTACAGTACAGTATAATTACAGAAAATAGCTTGGTTTGGCTAACATCCTTGTGTTCTGTGAGTTCTGCTTGCAAGGCAGCAAGCAGTACTGGGCAAGAGACTCACCTGCAGAGGATTTTAACCTCTTGCTGACAGGAGTTAGGGCTTGCCAGCATCTGGCACATTGTTTTCAGTATCAGAAGCTCTAAACCACTGTCACTCAGATGTTAAATATTAACACTTTCTGCTTTAAAGCTGAAGGAACCCTCCATATAGTAAGAAAGTTTTATTTTCCAGGGAACTTCCTGTTAAAATGTTAGGAATGTCTGTAGCAGGAGCAATTACAGTGGTGGGTCTTGTACCTGAGCAATGCAAAACCCTGGGTGCAACATGACACACTGAGCAGCACGGTGCAGAGACTGGTCATGTAACTGCACTTCTGCAATGTGGTGTTGAATAAAATTTGCTAGGAGTCAGCCATGTATCCAGGACATAATTAATCAAACAGCAGAGTAAATTGCCCATAGATGACTGGGAGCTGACAGTAAACAGTAAAACACCTGCCTTGAAGACTTACAGTCTTAATAGACAAACAGGAAACAGAAGCAAGTGTGAGCTCTGTTTTAGGAGAGAGATTCTGAGACATACAGACAGAGTTCTTAATTCTACAGTGAGTTTGGCAGAGCTAGAGGCTGAACTCTGTGCATTTCCCTTCATATGTCCATAGCTCAGTAACAAGTGTGTAATTTACCAAGAAACTTTTCCACAGTGCTGTCCTGAAGAGTTGGCAGAATCTACAGTCAGCATTTCTCACACATGTGCCTCTTGGTTTGGGGCTCTACAATTTGTGCAATTAATAACTTACACCATTAATTAAAAACACTGGAAAGCTGCCCAAAGCTCACGCTCATGTGTCTAAGAATTGCTATGCAAGCCTGGTCTTATTTGTTGTTACAGCAATTAATCATCCAACAATTTTAAGGTAATTTATATGGTACCCAGGCCCTCAAGGGAGTACTGCAATGCTATTGAATTCGGGCATTTTTAAATTAATGGTAATTAAGCAATAAAGACATAATAAATACTCACAAGTACTTATTTCTCCCTACCTCTTCTTTTCCCATGAGGCCATTGCAGTCCTGACTTACAAGCCACATGCTGCAATTTCCATAATAGCTCTGAGTCACAAGCCCTTCACAGAGGGGTGTGAATAAACAGCACGAGGGGGAACATCCGGGAGGCTTCACAGATGGGAGATGACAGGAGATGTTTCAGGGATCCATTCACTCCACTATAAACCAGATCCTGGTTGAGAATGCACCCAGATCCCGGAGTGAGGCAGCAGTGGAGTGTCAGCAGCCCCCTCCAGCTCATTGCCTTGCCCCATGGCTCAGGCTGTGGGTTATCCAGCAGCTCTCCTGCTGGTTGTGTCAGCCAGTGGCTCCCAGCAGAGGTGCACATCAGCAGCTCGTGGCTGAGGGCCTTGCTTCACTCTATGTTGGTCTATAATTTTGCATGCTAGAAACATAAATGTGAAATATTGTTGCTGCTAAACACTTGGCTAAACTGAAGGGTTTTAACCTCAGCCATTCACAAAGTTTCCTATGTATGTGGTTTATTATATATACATTGCAAACATCATTCCTCTGGGGGAAAAACGCTAGAAACAATTGCAGTGCTAGAAAAAGAAAGGATTTTTTCATAAGGCAGTGCTACAAAACAGTGTACCTTTATTTATACCATTATAATAAAGCATGGCTGAAGCAATCACACAAAGGATTATTATGTTTTCAGAGCAATGTGAATATACTGAATAAATTGTTTATTGTTTGTTTATCATTTTGCAGGTAGAATTGGTAGCCTTGAAGCAAGAAAAAGAGGCTGCTCTTCAACACTGCAAAATGTTAGAAGAAGAAATCCAGACACTGCGTGTTTATTACAGGTAAAATAGTTAATGCTAATATAAATCAGTGACTCACAGGGGAAATTTTCTGTGCTGTGTCTGATGTGAGGAAGTGGCCTTATCAAATAGGTATTTGTTGGAAACGTGAAGACATCAATCAATGAATCAAGGCCTACATTTCTGCTTTACTGCTCACCAGCCATCTCTTTGAAACAGAAGTCCTTTTCTTATAGCCTAAAATTTCTCTTAGTTTCTTCTGAGGGAAGGGAAAGGTTGCTGGCAGTTAATTCTCATAAGAATTAAAAAGCTGTGTTACAGTGATGCATTCACTTAAAAATACAAGGACAAAAGAGCCAGTTGACATAAGTAATTGTTTCTTCCCTGCTTGTTATGTTAGGCACATACCTAAATTAATCAACATAGATCTTAAAATAACAAAATGTATAACTCTAAAAGACCGTTTTCTTTTTCAACTCCTATATAATATGAATGGTTTAATTCCTGATGTTCTGTAGCAGTATGTAGAATGAGAGAAATAGCCATTCTCTCATTAACTGAGGTGGGCTGCACTGCACATTTGCATAGATCAATGGGATTTAGTCCCTAAGGGAAAGCTCTGTGTGGTCCAGTGAAGGACTTAGGTTGTTTTATGGAGTGATGTTGGGTTACAGCTCTCATTTCATCCTGACCTCCTGTGTGAGAGGGGATACAGAGCTGCTAGCAGGTTAAAGGCAGGAGAACTGGCATCAACACAGCAGAAAATTGTGAATATGAAGGCTGAATGTCTGTGATGAGGGATGTGGGTTGCAAAGGTAAATAATAAATGTAGTGTGAATATTACGTTCATTGGAAATAAAGAGGACTAGTTAGTTATAACTAAAAAGTATTTGCAGTTGTAGAACTGTGTATGTTTTCAAAGATGAAGCATTTACAAGTGAAAAATACTCAGGTTTCTAGAGGTTTTTAGAGTTTCCCCTTCTCATTAAGTTTATTAAAACCTTGGAGGGAAGTTTCAAAACCAGCTTTTGTTCCTAAATCTCATAGGCTTTTATTTAAAGACTGTTAATAGTGAATAGAAACCCCAAGTAATTTGTGAATATTGCTTTTAATTAATTTGGTCAGTATTTTAGTGTGTGCACAAATTATGGTACAATTTACCAAGCTAGAAAGGTTTTACTATAGAGTCCTTATAACTCACTTAAACAGAGTTTGTAGAATAATTTAAAAACTGAAACATAATTTATGTACTGATATTTCAAAAATTTAGAGTTTGCTTGTGAAATTTGTCCCTGCAGAAGATTGCAGGAGATTTTTCATTTTCTTTTGAGTACATTTTTGACATAGAGTATCAAGTTTGAACTAACCTACAGCATTTAACAAGTGTAATAGGTAGCAGCTGCACTTTGCTCATGTAAATGCTTTAAATCTGAAAAATCTTAACAATAATGACTTGGAGAAATCACTGTTAGAATGTACCATGTTATTAACTTACAGCCCTTAATTTGAACAGGCAAAATTTCACTATAAATTTTATGGCATGTGCAAGATTTAGCTGTAATGGTAATCTAGAGTAAGCACTTGAGAGTGTTTTTTCAGACAACCTGATTTGGACTGAGATAGAAGTTTTGTGCTTTGGTCCAAGTGAGTTAGCTAAATGATTTGCTGCTCAAGACTACATGTCCCTGGAGTTCTCTTTTGGATGAGCTCCCCAGTGAGCAAAATTTAGGCTTCACACATGCTTCACTCTTCTTCATCTGAACTGTAGAGCTGCAGTGAGATATGTTATTATCCAGGGTGCATGTTCCTTTACCTACTGTTCTCTCATCCCTTTGCCAGCTTCTCCCATCTTCTGTCGTCTCTGCAATACCAACATTAGAGAGGCTTGGGAATTTTGGCTGCATTTTGTGTCACCTTCTCCTTCTGTTCTTGGTCTTCATGGTCATCCTCTGGATTAACTTTAACATGTCCCATGTTCTTATGTTGGGAGCCCCAGACTTAAGTACTCCAGCTGGGGTCTCAGAAGAGAGAAGTGGACAGTCACCTCCTTTGACCTGCTGGCCATGCTTCTTTTGATGCAGCTCAGGATACAGTTGACTTTCTGGCCTACAAGCATTTCCAAGTTATGTTCAGCTTCATCAACCAGCTTCCTTAAGTCCTTCTCCTCGGGGCTGCTCTTAATCCATTCTCTGCCCAGGCTATATTAGTGTTTGGGATTGCCTTAGCACAGTTTCCAGGAAGATCTGCTTCATGATCTTGCCAGGCACGGAGGTGGGACTGTCTGGCCCCCTTCTTCTTTTTTTCCCCTTTTAAAAATGGGGATTGTATTTCCCCTTTCCAGTCAGTGGGAACTTTACTGAACTGCTGCAGCTTCTCAGATGTGATGGATAGTGGCTGAGCAACTTCATCAAGTTCCCTTAGAACCCACAAATGCATCTCATCAAGTCACATCCTTGAAGATTTCTAATGCCTGACTTGATAAAGTCATGAGTAACCCGACCTGATCTCGGTTGATATCACTTTGAGAGGGATGTTGGTTTAAGTAGAGGCCTTCATCAGTCACTTCCAACCTGAATTATTCTGCAGTTCTGTGTGCTGCTCCTGGTCAAAGCCATTCATTTTTTTTTCCCCTTCAACTCTGAAAGAAGTCTATGCTATAAACCCTACTTCTTTGCAGATGAAGTGAAACGTGAATTCTACCTGAAACTGGACATGGAAGGCCCGAAAGATCCAAACCAAAATTGAGATTTAGATGAATAAAAGATAGAACATTCTTTCTTTAAAAGACAAGTGAAAAGGAAGAAAAAGTACAGGAGGAAGAATCTAGTTGAGATACAGGTAGGAGAGGAAGTTGGCTCTGAATAAAGTTGGGCAGGATTTGTGCCTCTGTTTGTCCTTCTTGTGCTGTTTTTACGTCACGACTCAAAAATAAAATTGTGTTTTCTGGATAGTAACACAAGAATACATATCAGGTGAAAATTTGCATAACAGTTAGGAGCAGTACAGAGTTTCTAGCTTACTAATATAATTGTTTCAACACAGTACTCGTTAATCTAGGGATTAATGCAAATCATAGATCCTCAGTGACTAAAGGAGGCTATATCCAAATAATCAGTTTTGAAGTATGTGGGAGTGTTAATCCCACTACCTCTTTCTCACATAGTTCTGTTGTTTGAACATCATCACAAGTTTTTTATTTGCATATTCTTCAGTTATATGGTCTATCCATTTTTATAATCAATTTCCTTCTGTTTTAGTAATGTTCAGAAGTGTACTTCTACATGTTAAAATGCTGACATACACATATGCTCTTGCATACCATTTATTTTTCACATATTAGCTAAACCAGTGCAGCAGTGTATGAGAAATATTTAGAGGGAAGTACATATATATTTTACCAATTACTTTTCAAAGTCTAAAAATCTACAGTATTTCATACATATTTCTACAGTATTTCAGTATTTCATAGTCTAAAGTCTACAGTATTTCACTGAAAAGCTCTGACAACAGGGGTTTTCACAGGCAAGAAATGTGAACAAATTTTAGCTAGTTCAGCAAAAGGTGCACCTCTAACGTATGAACCCATTGCAAAGAAAAATAAGACAGCAAAATAAAAATACAGGACTATCCTTACACAAAAGTATGGTTTTGATCATGTTCATGTTGGGATCAGATGCAGTGTTATTCAATTCAATTAAAATAGCATTTACTTTCCAGCTGTATAAGAAAGGTACACCTGCATTAGGTAAACACACCTTAGAATGAAACTGCTGAAGATAAGAATTGGTGTGTTCCAGCTCTCAGGTAAAATTTAGGCATGCTTTGAGTATGAGTAGTTATTTCAAGGACAATATGTCTCCCCTGTGATTTAATCAAGTGCTCTAAAAGCCATATTTTTTGCCAAGCATGATGTTCACAGGGAAGAAGGGAAAGTGATGACTTTTTGCAGAGTCAAAAATAAAACCTTTTGGATAAACCAAGGTTCTTCCAGTTTGCTGGTGAAATGTGTGAGATGCAGAGTAGCTGCAGGCTGGAAGTCACAATGGGAATAAACTTATATTTATCTCAGCAAAATTCATAATGAACAGACATTTGAAAAAACTTGCAATTAAAATAAAAGTTGATAACTATTTTTTACTCTCCTGAAGTTGAGAAGATCTGAAAGAAAGATCATGGTAGCTTGGAGGGATGGGAGTTGTAATGGAAGATGCATATTGCACAGTCCCAGATGTTGCATATTGCAGAGTATTTGAAAGCTGTAAGTTACAGCCAGCATGGGAGAAAAATATAGGTGATTTTACAGTTATGTGATGGGTTACAATAATGGAACAGAGCAGCTTCAGTGACACCCCTTGTACTAGTGAGTACATTAAATAAATATTTCTAGAATCAAACTTTCAATTTGTGGTGCTTCTCTGTCAGCACCACAAGCAGTTTTCTTGCTCCCTAACAAGTTTTATCACTTATATAAGTTATAAATTGTTGGAGAGGTTTAACAAAATTGAAATCTGAAAGTTTCAATGTTCCTGATACTTCAGTTAAATTGAGATTCATGTTTAAGTACTACAAACAAACAATATCAATAACAATTGTTTTTATGGAGATATATTTCTCCCAGAAAGTCGCTTGTAAAATTATATGAAGGTTAATCTTTTACTGACTGAAATTGACAGATGTGAAAGAGAAGAGAGTCAGGTAGGGGTTTTTTATTATGTCCTCAAATGAAAGACTTAGAAGCACAGGGAAAACTCATTTTTCATTTTAATTACAGAACTAAATCACTCTATAACAGGAGAAATAGATGAAGAAATCTGCTTTGCAAGGCATTATTTGCAAAAATTTGTTTTCTGTTCAAGCTCTGAATACAGTGTTGCATGTTTAATTTACTTTTAGTTCTGTAGTTTTGTGGCTGATGTTATCAAATCTAATACTCAGATGGTACCATTTCAGCCATGCTCCATAGACTCCATAGGCATGAATATATAATGGTATCATTCTTGCTGTTAGACGACTCCTCTCATTCCAGTTTTAGGGATTATTAAAAAATATAAATTATTTATACCTAATATGTCAATATTAATCCTCTTCTTGTATTCTTTGTGGTTCACAGTGACTGCAGTAGCAAGTCAGTTACTGCCACTGCAAGGCAGTTCAATTGCCTAAATATTCAGCTTTCTGTCCTCTGTCTGAGCCCTGCTCTGCCATTTCTCAGTCTTTTTCAGAGATTTCTCAAGTCCAGATTTCCCCCAGGGAGACAGTGTTAGTGCTTTAGACATAGCATGGTATCATTACAGTCGTTAGAAGAATGACCAGAAAATTGTAAACTTACTATAATTTTTGTAGAATAACGTTGAGGAGATCAGAGAGAAATATTTTAATTTGCAATTGTGTCTTAAGTATTCTCTGTCCTTGTAGCAAGGATTCCTGGTTTTATCCAAGAGTTTCAGACACCTGACATCAAAGATACATCTTGACCTAATTAAAATTCCCAACTCCAAGCAGAGACTCTCTCATACCAAACACATGAGGTATTTGCATCTATTATATAATTATAATCTATTTATAATTATATAAAGACATCTTCTTGTGAAGGAACCTAACCTACTGCAATTTAATACACCTCAACATATAGAAAGCAATGTCTCTGTAAGGGAAAACTAAAGGGTTTTTTTTGTCTTTTATTATTCTAAAAAAACAAAACAAAAGCACAAAAAAAAAACAAACAACCAAAACTCAAGTACTACTCAAACTGTATTACTTAGTTTATTCTCTACATATAAAGCCCCACTGATTTCTGTGGGAGATTTAGACATGCAAGGAATGAAGATTTAGCCCTTGTTTGTGGTTTGTTGTTTGGGGTTTTTTTTAAGCATGTGTACTTTCTTCATGCTTGTTTGTTGAGATGAGTGCTGAAACTAGTAAAAAATGTCTGGGTTTTCCTTTTTAAATCAGATTGGCTAAATCCACACCTTTTCTAAGCATCTCATAGAGGTTTTAATGAACGTTAATATCAATTTGTGGAAGTGAGGGGAGGCATCACTTGTACTTTGGATCTTGGATAGAACCTGCAGGTTCAATCTTCTCATCTGTTGCCATGCCTCATCCTGCTGGGGTGCTGTAGCCACCAAAAGAATTGGGATTTTTAGGTGAGTGAGTTTTTCTCACTCTCTAGTCCCATAAGCATTTTCCCACTGGCACGCTTCTTTGTCTTCTTTCCCTTTGTCTCTTTATTGCTTGTGCAATCACAGCTCTTGTTCATGTTGCAGGAGATAGAAGTCCAGGGGCTGTGGTCTGTTTCATGAATTGGATCAGGCAGCTGAAGGGTGAGAAACACATCAGTAAGCTGCTCTGCTTTGGCAAAGCAGCTGCATGAAGTTTTACTGGTGCTACCAAGACAGCTGTATTTCATGGTGTATCAGTGCAGGGAAGCAACAGATAGAGCCCTACCTTGTTATCCCCATTATCCTTATGTACTTCACACTTGATTGGATTTATTAATCACTTCCCCCTGCCCCATTCACAAAGTTTTATGATTCGTAGCATGAAATTGATTCTCTCCTTCTGCTTTTACTCTGCTTTCTAACAACAATAAAGTCAGAAAGACTTTCTAAATCAGTGGATAGGGCACTTCCTTGGTAGTGTGGCAGACCACACTTGCATCAATACTCTTAATATTTGACCATTTTCACAGAAAAAGGATGGTATAGAGAGATTCTGTTATATACTGCAGGCTTGGTGTTTGCAGTGCCTGTAGAGCAGGCAATGAAAAGGCAAAGAAATGTTTAAACCTGTTGTGGGTATGGGAGTGTCATCTTTTTTTTTGCCTCCTGAAGGATTATCTTAGACATCAGAGTGCTCGCCAAGATTCCTCCATCTCTCATTCATTTAGGGATATACAAAAAACAGGTTTGAATTTTTCTTTTTTTTTTTTCCCTGAGATGGTTTTGAAAATTTTCCCATCTCGCTAGGAGAAAAAAGAAAATATTGTAGCATGGAAAAACTATTTTCAATTCAGCTTTAGTGTTTTATAAACATTTCAAGGGAGAGGAAGCACTGAACTCTCAGATCCTAGCAGTCTGAAGGAGTATCAAGCCACCCCGTGCCATCCTTGCAACCAGCACAGAGGTGAATGGAGTCACACTCAAATTGCCTTGTGCTGCTGTTGACTCAGCCATGGATCAGTCTGACCTACATTTTCTGAAGTCTTTGTGCCTGATGTTTCCAGTGACTGGCTCTTGGCCTTCACAGAGGTGCCTTGCCAATAGGAAACACTAAGCAGCCAGTCTGAGGAGCAATGTGGGCAGTGTGAATGTGGACTAAAGTGCCTAACACACTGATTCAGTTTGAATTTGTACCATGTAATATGCTATTTCTGCCACTGCTGCTGTTACTGCATGTGTTACGTTGGCATGCTCAGGCTTACAAAATTTGTTGAGAACCAACCAGTCACTGGTGCAAAGCACAAAAAAAGCTAGAATTTTCCTACTCCTTGTGCTGTACTTCATCAGACTTAAGCAAGCTTCTTCCCTACCAACTCTTACCTTGTTGGTTTTGCTGCAATGAACCACTTCAGATGATTTTCTGCTCATCTTGAAGAGTAGGGATTCATTTTATGGAAGGGAATTCCTTGCCACTGGATGCTGACATGATCTCATGGCCCCACTCTGTTAACAGCAGCCCTTCATCTGGCTGATTCTTTTCCCTGCTCCTTTACATCCAGTCTCTGCAGTTTTCTGTTCATGACTTTTTGGTTTCTTAGCAAGCTGAAAAGTCTAGGAACTGTAATTTTGTTTTGTGCTTTTTGAAATAAGTACATAGCTAGAGTAAAAAAACTGTTTTTTAAATTTGTTAAACTCTAATAAACTGGAGGTATTAGATGAAAAGTTTTAAGTCACTGAAAGAACTATTTGCAAACAACTGACTGACTGCTACTGATAGGTTGGAGTAAATCAGTTATAGAAAGTATTCTACTCCTATAGAAATACTTGTAAAAAATAGGACATTGAGATCAGTAGAGTTAATGTCTATTCTGTATCACGTAAGGATACTCAAACACTGGAAAATCTTTAAAAAGAATACACAGGATTGTGAAATCTGTTATCTGGTAGAAAGGGTATGTGACCAAGGGCTACATATTCTGTTTCTGCCATTGAAGTGCTGCATGAATATAGATGAATTGCATATAATATATGAATAACTATTCTCTTCTTCAGCTGCTTTATTTGTATAAACTGAATTAGAAGTTCTACCATTTTCCATAACACCTTTAGGGATCTATGACCAGGAAATTGCAGAAACTCCTTTTTTAAAACAACTGAGGGAAAACAGATACAGGGTAAGTAAGAAGTGGCCCTCTTTAGAGAAAGTTCAAGAAATACAGGAAAACTGTTAGTATGACAAGAGCTGTTTGACAGTTTCTTCAATGAGAAGCTTGAAAGAAAATCTAAAACAAAAAAAAATAATTTACTTGTCAGTCTATGAAGGGGAATGTCTTTTGTTATGAACATGATATTTAGAAATAAAGTAATAACATTGTCAGGAGGACTTTAAATGCCATTTCTTTTTTGTTGTTTTTCACAGGACATGTTTTTATGTTAAAATGTTAATTCAGTAATAAAAATAAAGGTTCATTTTTATGTGTTTCATTTCGGTTCTCTTCTGCAGAAGAACTGAAACAAAATAGCATGTCAATTTGAAATGTCAAGGTGAAAGGAAAATTTTTACTTTGAAATTTGCCAGCATATTTTTTATGTGTTAGAGAGTTTATGTCTCCAAATTAAAAAAAAATAAAAAAGTTTGCTGAGAAGACTTTCCACATGAGCAATGTTCAGCCAGTGCTAGACATAACATTGATTTTCTGACTTTTAAGTAAAACCCTGCTCTCAGTGGAGTCACTGGAAAACTTCTAGGGGAAGCATCTAGGAATTCAGATGGCAGAAATCCTCTGCCTGTCACAGAAGGCAACCAGAAGACTCTACCCACTTATTGTGTTTACACAAAGGGAAGCTAAGAGTAAGGTATTTTATTTATTCAGTTGCTTTTTAAGTTAGAGCTTTTATTCACTTGCTACATGTATGTCATGCTGCTGCCTTTTACAGGAAATTTTCTGTCCATGAGCTGCTTTTCTAACTAATGTAATAGAGATGTTTTAGAAGCTGAAGGTTTTAACACTGTTCAAAAATTGCATAATGATGTGTTACTCATCAGATACAGGTAATTCTTCCAGCTTAGATGTGAAGACTGGCATTTTAAGAAAGGGTAGGGACTGACCTGGAACTTCAGCCACAGTTTTCCAGTGAATAAGTGGGCATGCTGGGATTTGCACAATTCTGAGCCTCTCAAATATTTGAGTAAAATGTAACATACTAGTAATATGGAATAGCTGCAATTCTTATGGTCATGACAGGAAGAAGTAATACAGAGTGACTTGGTTTTTTTCCTACCACTGCCAAGAAAGCATGTAAGCAGTGGTACAGAGCTGCAGTCTCAGTAGCAGAGAATCTTTTCTGTCAATGAGTTTGGAAGGAAAAACCATGAAAGGAGAGGGAGGGAGTTAGGCTGAATCATCAGTGGAATATTTTCTTGGACAGCAATTGAGTTTAGAGAATTCTTCCCCTACTGGAGCCACTTTGTGTTTTGGTTTCATCATCTTTACTCTTAATTTGTGCTGTATTGATGATACAGACTGGTGCATAACCACCCACAAATGTTTTCAAGAACAACACAGAAGTGATGTGTTTTTTCCTTTCTTTCACATTCTTCACATTGCTAGCTAACCACACTTAGGATGAAAGATAGTAAATAGAAAAATACAATATTGCAGTGTGTGATAGTAAAAGTTTCTACTGGTGATGAGTGTCCTGAGTGAATAAAAGGGACAAGAATCTCAGAATTAGGAAAGTAGTGGGGGGGGGAAATTAGTTCTCATTTTTCTTTTCTATTATTTACTTGATATGTATTTTGTTAGTATTTCTGGTGTTTGCAGCAGTAAAAAATCCTTTTATTTCTTCTTTTAAATTAACATAATAACTAAGAACTGTTAGGCAGAAACAAAGTGAAGTCACAGTTGGATATTACTGTTACAAGATAAGAATGACAATGGTATCTTTTCAGTGTGTCTGTTATCTGTGGTGTCATTAAATCTAATGATGTGCTAAATAATAAAAGCAGCCTTATCACATTGCAAGGCCTTGAAATGTCTCAAAGTTGCCAATGCCTGTTGCTTCCCTTTGGCTTTTGGAAAGGGTTTGGAGTCAGAAGAAGCTGCAGTTCAGAGTGCATTTATGTGATCAAAGCTCTTTAGACAGATGGCTGCTAGCACTCCAAAATGATTAAAATATGTTCCAAGCAACATCAGTCTGTGGGCTTGGGGACCCAACCTTTCATTAGTCAATAAAGGGTCTTGAGTTCTTGAAAATGAAATATTTAAAAGCTAATAAGGCTGCTGGTTTGCTCTGAGCTGTTTCTTTGGATTTGCAGTTGTGGATTGGACTGGGGCCAGTATCTGTCCAATAATGTAAGGCTTGGAAAAAAAAAGAAAATCTGGTTACAAAAGGCCTCCCAGCAGATCTGCCTGTTTAACAGTATGGCCAAAATTTTCAGTCTTGGTTGTATCAGTTCCTGAGTTTGCACTTAGGAAGCTGGGAAGGAATCTTGCAAGTGTCACTTTGGAAAGCTAGGCACTCACTGGAGCAGATTTGAACTATAGGCACCAAAGCTTGATCATTTTCACTTGTACTATTTTATTTTCAAATCCTTATTTGAAAAAAAAAAAAAACCAAGATCATGCCTAGAATACTTTCAGGGTACCACACCAATTACTAAGAAGGTTTTCAAGAGCTTCTAGAAATCAGTAATTTTACTTACAAGGTTCCCAAGGGTTGTCAGTGCTTGCCAAATATGAATGTGCTGTAGTATAGTTTGGTGCTGCTGTGCAGTTGGGTTTATTCTCTTGTCTACACCTGGCTTGTGAGAGATAGCAACTGGGGGCTTGTGCAAATGGGAAGTGTCTGTAACCTCTGTGTGTCTGTGTGAGGGCAACAGCAATAAATGTCTGTTTAATAAGATATTAACACCTTTAAGCCATCTGTTTCTCTCACAACTTGAGAACTTGAAATGTTCTTACCCTGTAGACTCTTTCCACATGTCTCAAATTTGAAGATTCGTGGTTTCTCTCAAAAATACCTCAAGATGTAGCCTACTGCTGTAGAATGTAATTGAAAGCACATTAAGAGTTTTGACATACACCAACAGAAGCTAAGCAAGTCATCCTGATCCCATTAGCTCAATGTGATCCCATTAGCCAAATAGTTCAGCTTGCCTCCTTTCACCTTGGGAACAGCTCTTGCATTCCTTCTGTCAGGACTTGAAGGGGCCATCAACTGAAGTTCTTCCTCTCCATACACCATAGTTACTTGGAGAATGCCATACTCCTTTTCTCTTTCCCACAGTCTCTCTCTTAAGGTTTGCCTGTGCTTCAGCTTGAATAGATAGTTAATTTTACATGTTATAAAAATAGGCAAGGTGTTATGGTCTGTCAATAACTGTACATCAGAGTCTGGTTTCTGATATTTTGACAAGCTGATATTTTTAGGTTTGTTGTAAATTATCTGGTTTGTATGTCACCAGGTTTTTTGTGCACCATCTAAACAATCCTGTCATCTATTCCACTCATACAAATGAATTCTGAATTGGATCACATTCTCCCTAGCAATAGGCATAGGTTTTTAACCTTTGTTCTTCAAACTCCTGTGAGCTAATTTAATTTTTTTTTCCTCAGACAAAACTAAGAACTCATTTTCTCCAGAGAAGACAAAACAAGGCTACATTAAAAGCTCAGGATGTAGTGAACATGCATGTTTCTCTTAGTGTCTCCACTTCTGGAGTTCCCTATAAAAATATATATTTACTTTGGACTTGAGAATTCTCTCACTGATTTAAGTGAGCTCTGAAGAAGTTCTGTAGCTTTATCTCTGTTACTGTTCTGCCTCCTAAAATTTAAGGAGTTGACCTAATCACCTAAATGAATTAGAACTTTGGGGGAAGGAAACACACAAAGCCTTCATCAAAGGGTTATGATTTTAAGGCTTGATATGTCATGAAGGACTTGCACTAGGAAAGGAAACTATAAAGACCAGATTCACAGTGTTTTAGGAACATAGAGAATTTCTATCCTTTGGAATTAGATCTCTCTTTGTATCTCCTAAGGTATGAGGCTTCATATTAATTTTTCCCTCTATTCCAGGGAATCATATAAAAAACTTTATTAAGCAAGCCAGCATCATACATAGCCTGTGTCTATTTTGGACCAGTTTTCTGAGCTCTGCAGAATCTCCATTTCCAACAATTCCATGTAACAAGAAAGTGCTGCCAAATGCTCCATCTATATATTCAGGCTTTAGGTTTCCAGAAAACCAAGCAGGACTTTAAGAGTGAGATGAGTCTGGAGAAGTGAGTGCTCTTATACATGCTCCTGAAGGGTTTGGGGTGGCTTCTGCTTTAAATATTTTGATTTGTCATTGTTTTCATCTTGAGTTGCAAGTCCCTGAACTTGGTAAACACCGAGTCCTAAAGTTCTCCATCTGGGGAGTGGAAATGAAGGGCCTCTTCTGGAATGTTTTTTCTTTGCCTCTCGATTCCCCTAGCTGTAAGATGTGAATAGTGCTACTCATGCATTTTTTGGAAAATACATTGATTTAAGTTTTCGTTATTAGATTCTGCTAAATGTGAAGTGGTGTAAACCTAAATTTATCACAGTAGCTATTGTATTGCACCAGCCCTTCTGAAATGCAAGTACAAAACTGCCTTTTCCAGGTGAACCATACTCTGTGAGTGCCCCATTAATACATTTAATGTTTAATGACCAACTGTTTCTCCTGCTTCCTCTAAATTACTGTAAAGTTACTATCCAAGGAGAGAAAGTAGCTTTTTATTCTGGAGAAGACTGTGGCATTCATTGCTTTGAGTGAGAATGTAATCACAAGCAGTTCATGATATTTCCTCTGCTAAAAGTCAGCAAGTATTTGGAAACCTTAGAAATAGGGATGAGGCTGCAAGAGAGGAAAGAAAGTATCTGCTTTCCAGGTAGGTGAGTCCACTTGTATTAGATCAGGTGTGGGGTGGCTGTGCATTTCTTTTTGTCCTTCGTTAAATCAATGAATAGATGTATAATTTTGTTGTGGAAATGTTTCCAAATTCCTTCTGTTTTTAACAGTGCAGCTCTTTATGACTGGGTGGGAAAAAACTGGTTTAGTGAAGGAGGTGTTGAGCCTGCCAAAGTTGACAGAGGTGAATTTTGGGTAGCCATTTAGTGTGGAACAGCTAGACAGGAACAGAGAAGAATGTAAAATTAGTAGATTGCTACAGATTTATGCTTGCCAGAACAAAACAGGTAAATTGTTTGTGAGTTTAAAGACCCTGAGTTTGCAGACTTAAGTAAAGAAATGCCTTTTAAAAAATCCCAGGAAGTTTATATACTTCTTTGGAACATTGTGCTGGGGGAAGGTCAGAAGAGTGTGGAACACTTAAAAATTATTTTTACTCAACTAATGCTTCTATAATGGACGTTAATACTGTTGACATTACTCATGGATTGAATGCAAGCAATTTAGACAATAGATAGTATCAGGTGCTAATAGATCAAATGTAATTGCTGTTGATGAAATAATTTTACCCAGTTTAGCAAAATTGTTTCAATTATTCACTGTAAAAGAAAACATGGAGTAAAAGTGAAAATACTAAGCTTTCTCCTCTAGGGGCATTATATGCATTTCTGAGTCATGATTTTTTTTATAGCAACCTTTCCTCTATAACAGCTTCCAGTGCATGTTATTACAATTCTTTTTGCATAAGATAGGTCATGTGAAGTTCAGCTGTAGGTGGGGCCACCGTGGTAGATTGGGGGACAGTCTTAATAGATCCGTTTCATTAATTAAGTCATGCATTTTTTTATTAACAAAACCTGTATGTCAGGTTCAGCCAGCTGGGAGCCATTCTTATGGTTGTTATCTTTGTCAGGAGGAATATTGTGAAAATAAGGAATTACTGTACACGCTTTAACTCCTGATTAAACAGAGGAATGACATCCGCTCACCCATTGTCCATGAAAAAATAACTTAGGGGCATATCATAGGCTTCATTCATGGGTTATGATCTTGCATATCTCATTAAGGTTAAAACTCTGTATACAGCATTCAAACTTTACCCCGAAGGATTTATGTCATGGTAGTTGAGGTAAGCAAAGTTAAGGCCAAAATTTCCAAAATTTAGGTTATTGGGGTTTTTTTTTACTTTTGAAGAAACCTTTTCCTTTTGCCCCTCTTTGGATGTATAAAGCAACATTTCATTTTCTTGCATTCTTTCTCTGCTGGTGTTCTATTCCCAGAGATTAGGAGGAAGCAGTAAGATTTTCAGGAAGTATTTAGTTGTACTAAGCACCCAGTAAGCACCTAATGATGGCCACAGCCCTTAGCTTCATCACAGGGTCACAGGATGTCAGGGGCTAGAAGGAACCCTGGAGATCCTCGATCCTTGAAAATCTCCAGAGGAGACTCCACAACCTCTCTGGGGAGCCTGTCCCAGTGCTCTGTGACCCATACAGTAAGGAAATTCCTCCTCATGTTGAGGTTGAACTTCCTGAGCTGCAGCTTCCATCCATTTCCCTTACTCTTATCACAGGGCACAAGTGAGAAGAGGCTGCCCCCCTCCTCCTGACACTCAGCCCTCATATATTTATTAAATGCCCTCTCAGTCTTCTCCAGATTAAAGAGCCCCAGGTCTCTCAGGCTTTCCTCATAAGACGTGTTCCAGTCCCTTACTCATCCTTGTAGACCTCCATTGGACTCTCTCAAGCAGATCCTTGCCCTCTTGAGCTGGGGGGCCCAGAACTGGATGCAGTATTCCAGGTGAGGTCTCACCAGGGCAGAGTAGAGGGGGAGCAGAACCTCCCTCAATCTGCTGGACACACTCCTCCTAATGCACCCCAGGATACCATTGATTGTACCATTAATGAATAAATTCAAGGCATTCTTTACTGGGCTTTCTCCTGGTCCTCAATAGGAAATGCACTGTTGAGTTTCACTAGCTTTAAACAAGATTGAACCAGGAGGAGCTTTTACCAGAGGAAGGAGAAATGCTGTGAATTTGGCATGAAAAGGAGGAAAGGATGGATATCAAGGTTCATATTAGCTGTTTTATCTTGCTTTTTACTTTTAAGATAAGAAGGATCTTAATTTATTCAGTCATATAACATCACATTCTGCTTGTTTCAATCATATTCTGCACTAGGGACTTCCATCCCAAGGTCTTTAGTGAAGAAATAGAAATACTTATTCTTCCATTTAGCTCTTTTTCCCTACTGTTTTTGCCAAAAGAGTAATATATTATTATACTTCTACTGTTCTGACAGTAGAATGAGGACTGTAGTGATGTAGGAATTTAGTTCTCCCTTGAACAGTGTTACTGCTCCTATCAGAGGAGGGTATAATACCTGTTGAACGTGTATAAACAAAGTAGGCAGTATTCATACTAATAATTGTCTCACCTTGTTCAAAAACTAAGGAAGGAATTGAACAGTGTTGAATTCAGTGTTGGCCAGATTTCACAAGAGCATTCATACTCATTCAGCTTCCTTGTCAGCTCCTGAGAAAATAATTAATTCTTTGGTTCAGTGCAACCAATACATTTCCTGCTACAGTATTTTACTTTTACCTCCTGGTTATGAAGAATTTATATGATGACAAAAAGAAAAAGCTGCAGTGTTTCTTGTGAATTCTTGCTTCATGGAGTTAAAAGTGTTTTCTCTTCACCTAGGCTAAATTAAGGTGAACAACTGTGTTATTCTTTTACAGATTTTATTTCATTAGTCCAATGGTCAAAACTCGTAAGGGTAAAGGAAGGGAGAGGTGAGGGATGCTGATTTAAAAGTTTTAGGATATGGAAATCGGTTTAGCATCCATTTGCAGCCTCTTCCAAGCCCTACACTTCGGAGCTTTCTCTTCACTGATTTTCTTCAGCAGCTGTCTGTTGCCTGAAAGGAAGCCAAGAATATCTTCTAGGTAACAAGGCAGCTCAACAAAGCACAGGAGGCTGCTGTTGCCTACAGCCCAGGGTGGCTATGGTGGCTGAACCTGCAGTGGGGAAGCAGAAACTGCCTCCTTGTGAAAAACTAATGTGTTTTTTCCAGAAAGATCCCAAACCTGGATCTGTCTGCTGAGGTTAACCAGGCTGGTTAGCCATGTGCAATGCCAACACCTGCATACTGTGAGCCTTTCCATGAAGAATAATTTGCACTAAGACCTGAACCAAGATCAGGTCCTCCAGGTTTCCAGATGTGCCACATGTAGGTAATAAGAAGCATTCGTGGCCCCCCCAAAGCTTAGAATTTAAAGAAGAAAAAAAGCAGGGTAAAGCCACTTTACTCCCAGTTTCACCATGGAAGACTGAGCTTTGCATGTTGTAACCTGCTTAGTACCACACAGAAGACGTGAAATAGAAGAGGGAGTTCAAGACAGAGCTCTGATCCCCAATCTACTAAATCATTTCCCCAGCATGTGTCCTTTTTTCACATCAGGGAGAATGGCCCAGACAAGTCTGCCCAGTTGCTTCAGTAAGCACTGGTACAATAGGGAAGCAGACTTTCCCTATATTAAATTTCCCAGGCGTTCCCTTTATCATTTAAGCCATCATTTTAACTGCCTTGTTTCATAGTGCTTAACTGTCCAAAGAGCTGTATGATTTATATGAATAAGGGTTTGGCAGCAACATCTAGATAAAGCATGGCTTGCTGAGTAGGGATCTGTTGCCATTGTGTCATTTACAGGGCTTTCAGGAGGTGACTTGCTAAGTGTGTAACTGCATAGCAATCCCCAAACCAACTGCATTTTTGTGTGGGAGAAGCCATGGAAGCTTTCAAGTAGATGGTGTGAACATCTGTACTGGTCTGGAGGAAGGTTTTCAGACTGTGGCACAGGCATTCCTCCTAGCAGCTCGCCAGCCATTGCAGAGCAACATGTTGCTGAGCACAGTACCAGCAAAGTGGGGAAACCATGTTTTAGGCACACTCACCTAGAGTTCATCAGTGTATCTCACTTCTTGGCATACTGTTGAACACAGCTGGGCATGGGCTGGAGCACAGGACACCTTGTTTGCCTTTGGTCAGAGTTGCTTAATATTTTTTAAAGTAGCACCTTTGAGAAAGATGAGACAAAACTGTTCAAACACTCTGTTTTATTTTCCTGGGGCAGAGAAGTAGCCTCAAAATGAAAAAAAAAAAAAAAAAAAAGAAAGGAAAAAAAAAAAAGAGGGTTTTATTTGTGTCATTGTTGTTAAAGCCATTCAAAGATTTTTAACCAGCTGAATCATTCAGCAATAAAGACAAGAGGACAGAGGCTCATGTGATTCCCCTTCCCCGGTCAGTCACACTGAGGGTTTCTTGCTTTAAGGCTACTCAGCTCATCCATGAGATCATCCCTTGCTCAAATTCCATATGTATTTGGTTATTCCATATTTGAAACATGTTTTCATCCTTTGTATTTCTTTTAATTGCCCTCTCCTGGAGAGACTTCTCTTCCATCTACTCAGCTGGATGTTCCTGGCCATGCTGGAAAGCAGGACTGGCTTCCAGCCCTGGGTCCAAGACAGCTTCATCTCTTGCTTTTCTGGTTCAGTGGGGGAGTTAAGCCAAATGATCACAATAGCAAATCAGGACAGCCATAAAATTCACAATCATGTCTGATTTATAAAGATAGCATTGTATGAAATACAATATATTTTCTGAGGTTATTAGTAACGGGCTTTATTCAGCCAGTAATTCTTGAATGGTGCCGTGCACTTTACTGCTTGATTGATTTATATGCCTTTATGATTTTAATTAATGCTGTTTTCATCAAAGACAATTAGCAGTGATGAGAAAACTGCAGGCTGTTAAGTTTATCTATGCCAGTGCTTGGGAATTATTCCTGTGATCTTTATTTTTGAAATCTATTGAATGGCATCAAGAACACTAAAGAGACCATTTAAACAATAAGGAAAAAAAATAATGCTTATACTTCTGGGAAAACATTTATGGTGATTCACATTTTGGAAACTGAAACACTATCAATATTTTATTCCCAGATTATTTTCCAAGAAAAAGCTTGGATCCACTGCTGAATCAGTTTCTTCAAAATACTTAGGCTCATACTGACATTGAATCATGCAGAGAAGGCTAGAAGACTGTGCCAGGGGAGGGGGTCAGGAAACTTCTCCATCCTCTGTCCTGTGACATTAGCACAAAGGGGTGAAATAATCCTGTCTAAGACTATGAGGAGGTGTTCAGATCCTACCTGGCTGTAGCAGGGGGCTACACATACTAGATGTTAAAGGATCAAGATAAAAGTGTTTCTCTGTTTATTTATCTAGACAAACTGCTTTGCACAGAAAATGGAAAACCATGTAATAAAACTGTTTAACTGAGAAGATTGGAATATTCACTATATGGGAACAAAAAGTCTCTGGATCTTCATGTAAATATTTTAGAGTTGTTCTTTTCCCTGATGAAAAGAGGCTAGAAATCCTCAAATGTTGGTAAACTTGATGTGAGAGAGAGCTAAGAATTTTGCAGAAACTGAACCCTTGTAAGAAAACCTCAAATGTGCACTTGTATAACAGGTTTTTGAGCGAGTCTGGTGCAGCATTTTACTACAACAGTATAAAGGGCTGGGTTCCTTGATGTATATTTCTAGTTGGCATTTTATCAAGGAAATAAACTTTGCTTTTTCTTTATTTTGTGACATGTGGGTAGAAACTACTTTTTTTTTTTTCAGTCCAAAGCCTTGATTTAAAAGCATTAGATCATTAAATTAAGTGTTTTTGCATAACCCTAAAATTGTAACTGAACATATTATTTATGCAGAGAGAAGCAAGATAAAGTTTCTTTCAAGAGTTCTTTAACATATCAGATTGATAAGAGTCAAAACACCTTTACTGCCATTAAATATTTACCAAGACTTGGCTTTTGGAAGAGGGGCAGTTCAGTGCAGCGTGTTTGGCTCCATGCAATTCTATTGATTAGCTATCAGAAGGACATAGTTAATGGATAACTGGAGGTATTACAGAGCATTCCACATTCTTGTCAAGTCTTTTCTCTGAAGATGACCTAAAATAAAGTCAGTTACAACTGGCGTTCACCCTGCGACAGATTGCACAAGCTCACCTACGGTTTGAACAAAAGGTTCACAAGAATCAGTTGACCAGGGCTTAAGCAATCGTTTCTAGTAGTTGTTGTCATCACTGCTGGACTTTAGAATTGCACATGTTTACATTTAATTAGAGAGAACACACAGTTTACAGCTCACAGTAGCTATCAGTATCGGATCAGAATTGATTTCCGCTCTCTTTCTCAAATGACTCTTTCCTTCAGACTAATTAAAAAAAAGACACAACAAAATGACTCATATAAATTTTAAAGCAAAGTAAACACGATTCCCCGGAGACAAAAATAAAAGTCAACACCACCTAGTCATTACATTGAGCTTGTTTTCAGGTGATTCTGATGCCTGCATTATGGTATATATCAGCACTATCAATTTTAATATATCAAGTACCCCTGTGCGCTGAGTGGACACTTCACTGTTTCAGTTTTCAGGGTGAGGATTCTTATTTGTTTCACCTGAATTGTTGCAGTTTATCTAATACAAGAGGTGATTTAGTAGCATTAATGTTTTTTTTCAGAAGGATTTTTTTCATTTCAAATAAAATAGTCTGTGTGTAGGTCACTCATGTAAAGTGGAAGTCAGAAACCATTATTCTCACCAATGAGAAGCTGCAAAGGATACTAAAGGCAAAAACCAAATTAGCCTTAACTTCATGCATAATTTCCAACAAAAAAAATCTCCATTAGATTTTGTTGGTTATGCAGGCAACTAAATTCAAACTCCAGTGACAGGGGAGAGCATTTAGCCCTCCTAGCAGAAATGCCTGACTCTTGAATGTGCACATTCGTTGCCATCAGGAGAGATTTCCATGGCTGGCATTTTGGAGAATAAAGGTTCAAGGCAGCAGTTTACTGTGTGCTGTTAAGTCTGTGGGGGCTGAAGGTTTTGCAGTCCACAGCAGGTTGGTAAGTAGGTGTGCAGAGCTGGATCCTGAAACACCTCCTCAGAAGGCCTGATGTTATACCCTGGTTTCCAACTAAGAGACAGAGTTTAGAATAAACTCTTGGCAAAAATCACCAAAACCAGGGAGGGAAAAGTAATGCATATTAAATCTATTTTCTACCTGCTTTAATTGATTTGCTATCAGCTCTATTATTTTAGCACACAACCAGAATTACTGCTTTCATTTACCTTTGAAGAAAAAGCAGTTCTTAAAACTGATGTTGGCAAAAACATAAAGTATAAAAAATAAACCGCTATGACCTTTAGGACAAGATCCTCCGTGGCTTTTCCACCAAGTTTGTGTTTCTGCAAATCCCTGACATAGGCAATTTCCCAGCTGGCCTGAAGCCAAAGTCGCTGGCTCTACACCACCCACGTACACACCCCTTCAGTGATCCATGTCAACTGAGTGGCCTCCAGCAGCCAGCAGAGGTGCAGGGGCTGCCAGTTCAGCCTGGAGACTGGGAAGGTGAAAATACCTTTTGTCTCTGAGCTGGCTGTGCCCCTTCTCCCTGCCTGCCACCCACGGTTGAGCCTGGATCTGTTCTGCCCCTGTTACGATGCTCATGCATCCTGGAGAAAGTGGCTGTGGTTTTGTGATGCACAGTAAAATATAGAGTTGCTGACACCATCTTAAAACATCTTTTATATTGAAATACTAAGGTTGCTCTTAATGACTTGATGCCTTCTGTCTTCGATTAATAGATCGTTTTCTCTCAGTATTTGCAGTGTTACCTAAACAATTATTGTAGAGAAAACTACAGTATTGCATACACTAACTTACAGTTATTTTGTTAACCAAAGGTATTGGCAAATATTTCAGAATGACCAAAGCATATGAATTAACAATAAAGAACAGATAACAAGACAGCAATTTTTTTCTTGCATCTTCTAGTATGAGAAACACCATACAAAATAACTACTTTTTCTTTTAATTCTAATTAATTTTACTTAGAAACAAGCCTCCAGGGCTGGATAGTTACACTTTCTGAATGCTGATACAGCCAGTTCCCTGTCAAAACATGACAGGAACATTTTACAGCAAGTTTGGTTCTAGGAATAACATGTAGCCTAGTAAAACTGTGAAGAGTGTCCACAATAATTGCTGTTGTATTGAAAACGAAGTCCCCTAATATGTGGAAAAACTTGTGAGAGCTTATGAATCTGTGTCTTGTCATTAACACAAGTACATTGTGTAACCATGAGGATGTGTAATTAATGTTAACATATATCAAGTAATATTTAGTATTAAAGTGTAAAATCTACAATCATTCTGCATCTTAGATGCACGGTATCTGAGAGTTTATATACGTGTCAAAAAAGATATCCTCTAGACTCTAATTAATTGAGATAACAAAGACTCCAGCTCTAGGTGCATTATGTGCTCAGGAAATTCAGATGTATTTTTTAGCTACAAGCTATTAACTGTAAGTCTGTGGATCCAGCTGACGAGGACAGAACCAGAGCTACAGAAATCTCAGAAATGCTTCTTTCTACTCATCAGTCTCTTGTATGCTTTGTCCTGTTTCAACCAAACATTATTAATTCAGAAACTACTTTTGTAGGGGTCCTGGACCATTCGCTGGTGTGGTGAATGTGAGGAATGATAGATGCTGCTCAATGCTATGTGAATTTTGCTGTCATGTGAAGCTGTGCTATCTGAGCAGTTTGCTCAGTGGCTTCATGAAGTGAGCTGGAGACATTTAATTATTGTGCAGCTCTGTAAAGGAAGGGTTTCTGATTATTTCTTCTTGAGAGGATGTCTCAGCAGTCCTTCAAGAAATCAGATGATTAAATCACATGCCTGATGTTGTTACTATCTCTCCCAAGCTAGTCACAGGGGAGTGTTATGGGTACTGCAGTGGCCTGGTGAGTGAAAATGAATTACAGAATATTAGGGATTGGAAGGGACCTAGAAGATCATATAGTCCAACCCCCCTGCCAGAGCAGGATCACCTAGACCAAGTCACCCAGGAACAGATCCAGGCGGGTCTGGAATGTC
>JANHGL010006728.1:138722-168270 GCA_024611195.1 Ceyx melanurus
CCCCTCAGTCTCCTCCAGGCTAAAGAGCCCCAGCTCTCTCAGCCTCTCCTCATAAGGGAGATGCTCCATTCCCTTCAGCATCTTGGTGCCCTGAGCTGGACTCTCTCCAGTAGTTCTCTGTGAACTAATAATTGGGTTTGACGAGAGAATACAAAATAAAGATGATGCCTTAGCTCATCCTAGACTAAGAATGTGTGGGTACACCACACACGAGAGAGCAACACTGTGATGGACCATGACATTGCAAAGAACATACTCTGCATTATGCACAACAGGCACTAATGTTCTGACATGGCCTGTGGCTGCTTTGGTTGAACTAGTGAAAGGTGTTTGGTGGGTTGTACTGAAGAGAAAGCATAGTCCTCATAAATCTTCTAATTGCAGATGAAGAAGGCTAGTAAAATATTTGTCTGTGATAGTGCAATGCTATCTCATTACCAGTCTACCAGCTGTCAGGTTCCTGACTCACATGTAATGCAAACTTGACCATTTTATATGCTTCACTTTACAGCAAAATGTCAAAGTCCTTCTAGGTCTTATGGGCTTTTTTTTTAATATCATCTTATTGCAGTGTTTCCTAAGAGCACCTTTGAGGTAGATTTTTCAAGGTATCAGTGCTGCCTTGCCCTTGAATACACTCAGCAATATGAAGGGACCTTCTTCAAAGCCATCCTGAGTGCAGGCTGAGGTCTGAGAGGTCTCCAGACCTTGAGTGTCAGAAGCTTTTGTGTTGAAAACCAAGGTCAGACCTACATGTCTTTGGGATCAGTACTGGGATGGGAGAGGAGGGAGAGGACAGATAGAGAATGTTTACATTACACTTCATTGCTGGTTTTTTCTCTTTTTATTTCTTGTTTCTTTTGTTTTCTTTTTCTTTCTTTTAAGGGGACATTTTTCTCTGTGTTGTTCATTAATTGCTTCAGGTGGAAAATCATTTCCCACCTTGCAGCGAAAGTATGTCTGGCAAGGAGAGAAGTGTTATAAGAGCAGTACTTCAGAGTTGATTTTCAGCCAAAATCAAGTCCCTCTGGGAGCAGTTATGACTGGTGAAATTTTTTAGTAGTCTTGAAGCTACTCTTGACTTTGGGAGCTGAAGAACCCTCTTCCTATCTGCAGGAGCTGCATAAGTGACATTATCACATGTCACTCTTTCTTCTGCCTGGACACAGTTAGGGTGGGCCCTATAAGCTCTCAGACACAAGCTGGGGCAAGAAAGGGGCTGTGCAGCCCTATAGTAAAGCAAAAAAGGTTCTTGTAAATAAAGAACACATGATTTGCCTAAATCAAGGAAGAAGAAGACTTTGAATGCTTCTGTGACCCATTCTTCAGACCTTACTTTTGATTTATAGCATCAATATTCTTTAAAGAAATAATCTTCAGGACATTAATGAAGGAATTTCAAATAATAATATCAAAAGGGACTAAATAAAAGTATTGTAGCAAAGCACAGATTGATGGAAATCTGGTAATTGCAAGCTTTTGAAAAAAAAGTCTGTCAACCACAGTGCCTTTATCTGGCTCACACTGGCTACATAATATGTATGTGTCAGAATCTATTGATCACTCAGATGCAATTGTTAGGAGTTAAAAGATGTAATAGTGTATTGCATACTGTATTATTCATGGCCAGTCTTTGAGAAGAACCCAGTTGTAGCCACACAGGGCCAGTATTTTAGAATCTAAATAAATTACTATAATTTTCATTTGTTCTGAAAAAAAACCACAAAACCAACCCACTTCTCTGCTGGTGTGTACAAGTTAGAATATTTCTTTTTCTTTTTTAAGCAAGGTTCTATATATTCACTGAACAGTTTAGCTTGTCATCTGCCTTTTTTTTTTCTTTTAATCTTGTGCCAGGTATTTAAGAAGCAGGTAGCAGTGGTATTGAGTAACCTGCTTTCAGCATTATTTGTATATGTATTTTTCCATGGTGATCAATGCTCAACCATAGTGGAGTTTCAGTCAGTAAATTTTATGTGCAACTGTAAAAACTATTTTATTTTTAATGAGTCTGTTCTAGGGATTTAAATGTCCCTTTATAAATATTTATCATTTCAGTATGTCTTCATTTAATTGAAAAGGTTCTTCACATTATTTTCAGACAACCACAGGTAGTAGTAGCAATGACATATCAACACTCTGACCTTTTAGCTTCTGGATTTCTATTAGTTCATCCACATTTTGCTTGTCCATGTATATTATATTTTAGTTTGCATATGATTTTCCTCTATGGGCTGTTGGAATGAAGGATATTTTCCATACAAACATCTTAATAAACTGGAAATGAAGAAAATATGCTATTTCATACTAGCAGCTGCCATGTGGACTGTGTCTTGAGTATTGTAACCAGTGTGTGCTGCTACTAGAAATACACACTTGCAACAGTGTTAGATATTTGCATGATCATTAATCAGTCAAGATGGTCTTGAGTCATATTCATCAATACAGAAATAACGTATTATATTCATGAAGTTACTTTAAAAATACTCATTTTGCCTAAAAACACTACTCATTATGATATTCTGTTGCCATTACTTTGCTAAATGTCTTCCATGAGTTTCTTGTGCTACAAGTGTCATTTTCTACTGGTGTAAAACTCACAGATGAATTATAGTGATGAAGAGATGGGAGCAATTATTGCTCATTCCACAAAGAGCTTGCTGGTGCAGGCTCCTCCCCTTGTTCTCTGTCACTTTTGAAATAAACTTATTTTGGTGTTAATGCACATGGTATTAGTGTATATTACATGCAATAATATTAAACATAGTAAATGAGTTGTAGTATTCATGCAGATCAGCCTTAGACTGAAACAATAACATTTATTGTTTTGTTTTCCCAACTTATACAGATCTTTGTCTGAAGGAATGAGTCTGAAGGACCAGCTTAACTGTACTTACAGTACTTCTGAAGGTGGACAGCAAGGCAGGGCAGATGTTGTGACCCTTACATATCACCAGATTGAACATCTGGCAGCTCAGCTGCAGAGAGCTCGCTCAGAGCAAAAGGAGACAGAGCTGAAGCTCCAGAAGGCCCTGGAGTCTTCACAAGAGGCCAATGAAAAAGTTCAGAAGTAAGTCAATAAGTCACTTGCCTTCTTTCAAGAAAACTTGAAGTAGAAAATCAATTTAAACATTTATTCTGGTATTTTCCCTATAACTGAAGGTGTGGTGGTACCCAGAAAACTGCTTTCTAGATGTGCAAGGCAAAGAGAAAATATTTCCTTCTCCTATGAATGGTTTTCACTGTCTATTCACCCCATGGCAATCCTATAGCATCAGAGTATTTGCCTTTATAATTGCATGGTAGAATATTAAGGTTTTCATTTTTGGTCTGTTAGGCATCTGGCAGGTCTCATGCCACAGTAAATACTGATGGGTGTGGAATGGCTTCAAAATCTCACTGAAACCAACAGGAAGTTTCTGAGTTGGTAAACAGGGATTGCATTTTCTTTTCCTTCATAAGATTCCCTGTGTTAAAAGGTTATTGAACTTCAAAACCTGAAGCTTATCTCTACTGAAGTCTTATTGTCATGTTTGTTAATGCTAGCACATAACCCTTTCAGAGTCTTATTTCTGGGGCATAGGCAGATGTGTAGTGAGAACCTGTTCACAGTCTATCCTTTCTCATCTCTGTGTTACATTCATCAGTTGCAAAATGCCCCTCTCTCACCCCTTCCAAGGTGGTCAGTGCTGAACTGATGCAAATTTTCCAGTCTGTCTGTATTTCTAAAGAGTACTTCCAGAGTAGCCAGAAATTGGCTAACAAGGGTTCTTCCTGTTTAAAAAAAATATGTGCTGAGTAATCCTATTGAAAAAAAAATATTTTTTTAACTACATAAAATATAAAGTACATATATATGTGAAAATACATGTTTTCAGTCATCTACTTGAAAACCTCCAGTGATTGAGAATCATTCCAATCTTTATCCTGCACACTTAGATATATATGAAACTTCAGCAGGTAATTTTTATTCAAAAATAAACCTTAAAAAAATCATTACAATGTGTTAAAGAGAATAGTGGCTAAACCTTTCTGTATATTGTTTGAAGTTGTTATTTAATTTGATTTTGTTTATAAGCATTTGCTAACCATAGATATTTAAATAAAGGTTGTTTTGGGGGTTTGTGAAACCCAGAAAACTACCCTGTGTAACCGGGGTAGCCAGAGCAGAAGTGCAGCCACAACCTGAATTAAAGTGATGGTGATGCACTGCTATAGTGAAAAGAAATTACACAATTTAACATGCTCAACTACTTGGGAAAATTTTGGTCAGGTTAGTTTTCATTATTGCTAAGATCAGACCACTGAGCCTATAGCAAAATTAAACAATTGGGTGAAGTCTTTTGATGACAATAGCATGCCCTTTTTACCAAGAAACTGTGGAAATGCTCTGTGAGTATTCCCAGCACCCAGAGTCATCCACCCCCATCTTATAATTCAACCTGCAAACAGATTAAGCAGCTGAGTTTGTGGAAAGTGTGTTTACTTTGAGCTAAGAACCCTTGTGTGACACTATAGAGATTCCTCTGACACCTCTGGGAGAGCTACACAGACAGTTCGTACTCATCAGCAGGGAAACGGGGCTGAGAATTCCCAATTTCTTTGTAACCTCAACTGCTTCATACAAACCAGTGTTTGGCAATTAGGCAGGAACTCGTTTGTTAGATTAGCTTTTTATGTTGAAAGTGTAGGATGTTCTGTGTTTCAAAAAGGAACAGGCAGTTTATAAACCTGTCAAGCAAAAGGCTTCTTGGTATTAATTACATGTATTCATCATTAGCACTGTCTTAAGAGGATGCTTATTTAATTTAAAATGTAGTGCTATGATTCGTAGCTTAAATAGGTTTCTAAAGCATCTGTTTTCTTCACTTTTAAATGCTCAAGTAAAACTGAGTTCTGACATATAAGGGAAGTCATTTTAGCAGCTGTATAAAAAGTGAGATCTGACTCAGAATAGTGGTCCTGTGTTTTCTATAAGGACTTGAAGCATTTAAAAACATTCAGAACCTATCCCCCATAAGAAACAGCAGCTGTGAACCAGAAAAGGGATATAATGGAACCTGCTTATAGTGAACTCAGATGTAGTAAATTTCCCTTTATACTGAAGTAGTGTGAACATCTCACACCAGCTCACTGCAGTGAGAGATACAAATTGCTGTGTGCTCTTGCCTCTAAAGATGATTTGCTACCCTACCAGGGGTGGTGGTGTGAAACAGATGATGTTGATACTCAAGAGTGACCACACAGATTTATCAGTATTTGTTCAAGTCTATTTTGATTTTGAAACGTTCATAACATACACACTATATGTGTAAGAGAGTACTGTTCTAGTTTATACACATTTGAACAGTGTGATGTCTGTAAATAAATACATGTATGCACATAACACAGTATATTTATTCAATAGGAAATTATTATGATCTTCATGGTATTTTTAACCTCTACTCAGTAGAATGGCTGTGACTTTAATTTTCTATATGTAATTAACGTTTCTAATAACTTATTAGGAACAAAGAATTAGGACAGCAGCACAGAATTCACCAGGAGTGTTGGCAAATTGACACAGGCCCCCTCAAGTTTGTCCTGCTGTAGAAGCCAGGAGCCAGCTGGTGCAGCCCCAGAAGGGAAATGGGGCTGACCTGAAGAAGGTGACTGGAAAAGGCTATGAATTAATTAGTGCCTCTGCCAGCAGAGGAAGCAAGACATTTTAAAACTGTCCTTCCTGCTGGAACCTCTGGGATTGAGGAGTGGCTACTGATGTCAGTGAGATCAGAGGAGGTTATAATGTAATACCAAATCAATATTAGCCAATTATCAGTAAAGGTTGAGGCCGCTTTTTATGTGATTTTGTTGGTTTTCTGGTTGGTGGGTTGTTTTTCTTTCCAGGAAGTGTTCTATATTTCTGCAACAGCATCGCAGCTGGAGTGAATTTCAACGCAATTTGTTGATTGAGGGTTTCTATTTTTTCTCACAGTTTAGTGATTCCAGCTCAGCAAAGCACAGCTCTCTGCGTGTGAGCACAGTCACACTTGCACACTCACATAAGGTGGCAGCGGTGGGTACGTGTGTAGCATTTCTATGTAATCCTCTAAAAGTAAACACAAATTCACAAAGTCATGGTGCAATGCTAAAACACACAGTTATGAAACATAAGCACAAATGTGAGAAACGTGCTGCTTGTGCACTTCATCACCAGAGTTCTGACAGTGAAGCAAATATAAAAATAATATCTGATGTAAAACAGAAATTATTACTCCATTAGTCCTTAACTGTTTATTAAAGAAACCTTTTCTTTTGATTTGGTGGGGGGATGGAGCCTTTTAAGGCGGAATTCTGGAGAGTTACAGATTTGGATAAATTATTTCAGTGGGTTTTTTCACAAGAAAAATAAGAAATATTCTGAATAAGCAGACGATTTTGTTAAAGGAAATTACCTTCCCGTAAAAAAAAAAAATACTTGAAGAAAGAAATATCTGTGAAATACCCTTAATAACATTTGCTTTAGCTCTTAAGGAGTTTTGTCTGCCTAACTTTCATTTTTAGTGGAACACAAGCTTTTTTTTGAGTAGTCCTGAATTTCCCTCCAGTATTTCTGAGCATGTTGTTGTTTTTATAGTTTATCACTTAGTTTCATAGATGATATGCTAACTAATTCAATCAATGACAAAACCAAACAGTTCTTACCAGCATTCAACACAGTTGAAAAGAATACCAAAAATGCAAATAAATAAGAAGAGAGCATTTATTAAGGTTAGAGTCCCTCTCTTCTGCACCTAAAACTAATCTGCCTTCCAAGCACAGGAGCTGTGTGTGTTTCACACTGATGCCCAAGACGTTCTTCAGTGCTAGCTAGAGGGTCTAATCTTTCCCAGAATGATCTGAGCAGTGCAGTTCAAGAAGGAGTATTTGAATAATCACACCACAATGTGAGGTGACCCTCCGACAGGGGACTGACTAGATACACATATGGATTTTGGGACGAGGCTCTGATGCTCTTTTTTAACACAGCTGTGAGAAGAATGTGGCTAAGACCCAGTGGTCTTTCTGGAGTATAGCTGGCAAAGGAAACCATGAGGAGAAGAGAATTTAACACATGGGTGTAAGGGAGTCCGCTCCATTGATGCGATCTGAGGGGAATGTCTAATGACTGGAAGAATCAAACTTGGCAATGAAAACACAAAGCTCTTTTCATCAATTCAAACGCAGCCTCTAAAGCTGCAGATGGTTACCTCCAGCCTTGCCTATTCACTACAGGGCTGGATAAAATGGCACTTTGGTGAATACTAATAGATCAAAACAAAGATTTAATAACATAAAGATGTGGTGTTCATTTTTAAATGAGGATACAGGTCAGTGTCTCAGAAAAGAGTGAAATAAGTATCTTTATGTATGGGTCTAAAGTCTCTGGAGATTTTTAAATGCAAACATGGTATCTTTAGTGAGCAGATTGTATTCAGTACAGCACAGCTATGCGGGGAACAGGATAAAAGCAAAATTTCTGAATTATTGTACTAATTGAGCCTATTTGCAAGAGGCAAATGTTGGTAACTGGTTATCTCCCTCTTAAAACCATACCTACATATATTTAGTTGAAGTCTACATCGTAGCACGTATGCGTTCAGTTGCTTGTAGATAAGAATGGAGCTAGTTAATTAGAAATTGCAGGCAGAAGCACTGCACAAAAGAAACAAGTTGTACATTCATTGAGACTTTAAGCTATTTGTTCTGGAGGAGCCACCAAATGTTAGAGAACTCAGCTGGCTTTATTTTACTTCTTAGAGATACATTTCTTCAATTTTCATCTTTCTAACAATAATTATAATTTGATTTCTGACTTTATTAAGATGTTACATTCAGATGTTCAGATTTACCTATTAAAACTAAATTACTTTTTTTTTTTTTTTACTTACAAAACTTTATTCTGGTGAGTTTCCAATCAAAACATTAAATACTGGAGGCTAGGAGTACAGCTTCATAGATATTAATAATGTCACCAATTTGTGTCAGTAAATAATTTAGGACATGTTGGAAACTATTTTGCATTTAATGAAAACCACCGTGCTGCCTGCTACTGTGAAATTCTGTTGGGTTTGAATAGTTGGTAATCTTTTAATACCATATGAGGAATAATTTAATTGGTGCTGGCATTTTGAAATGTAAAATAAGTTCTGCTGACTTGAAAAGTATAGATGCAGAGCTGGTTTCTTAGTTACAGCAAATTGGCTTAGCTCTGTTACACTGAAGATGACGTAGCAGTCTGATACCAATTAAAATTAGCAATAGTTCTGGACTTCCAGAACTGAATCAAAAGTTATTAAAGGAGATTCAATATGGAAAAAAAACCCCTGCTTGATGTGGACTGATGTGTTGGCTGCATCATCCAATGATTAAAAGCAGATTATGAACTCCATGGAGCCTGTAAAAGATGCACAATCTCCACAGGCAGGGGTTTATGGTGTTTAGGAAACCCACACTAACCAGATGGAAGATTCCCAGACACGTAAAACTATCACATACCCCAAGGAATTTAGCAGAGTGCAGCACAAATGATGAAAAATTTCTTTGGCATGCAAGATGTGAATAGGAACATGAGAAAGTGTGAAACACAAAACCTAGTAACAATCACATCATACCATATATGAAAATATTACCATTAACCAGAGTAGCAATAACAGGCAGTGTGAATTTATGGGATTTAGGGGCTACAGGCTTGAAATTGGTCTGCTTTAGGAATTCAGAGAGGAATTACTAATTGAAATGTGTGAAAAAGTCGTGTGTGATCTAACTCAAAGCACTACGTAGTAGGGTCAGAATTTATTTAAATACTTGGAATTCTGCACTAACTCTGGTGACTCTCCTCAGAAAAATTCTGCTCAGATGGCACTAATAGGCATAGTGAATTAATTAAAATGTTTTCTAAAGATGCCTTTTTATTGTAGTAAAAGAATTGAGTAAGACAGGGATGCATCAAGAGAAGCGTAGCCAGCAGGTCAAGAGAGGTGATTCTCCCCCTTTACTCTGCTCTGGTGAGACCCCACCTCAAATACTGCATCTCCCATTTTCCAGGTGAGCACTCTCAATCACCACCCACAGAATCACACCTTCAGGTCTGATAACATTTCAGATGTTTCTTCTTCAGAAAGAGAAGCAGAGAAGACTCTTCAGCCCTCTTGTCCTGAGATATGGCAGATGTGGGTTAAAACCAAGTTTTCCTTAGCTTGGCTGAATGCTCTAGCTGATAATACAACTTTTTATGGTTTTTTTTCAAAGGAGAAATAGTAGCACCAGTGTTATCTTTGTCACTTTAAAAGAAGTAAGTGGCCTCAGATTAGTTTTAGAGGAGGGCATCTGGAGGAACTCTGGACAACTTGGAAGCAAGACAGAGATTTAAGATAAACAACCCAACAACTGTTTGTCTAGTTTAGGAGCACCCTCCTCCTTAAACTAGTTGTTGAAAATCCCATCCCAAGGTGTTGCCACGCTCTTTGAGCAGTCTGGAGGAGGAATGTACTGGTCCAGGGCATGTCCTGAAGGACAGATTTGCTTATATTCAGAATTAATGAAGTTGAGACCCTTTGTAGTACTAATGCTTCAAATACCTTTTGCTGTCCTATTTTCATTTGAAGACAGCTGCTAACAGAGCAGTTTGTGGTATCAGTACCAAATCTCATACAGTTCTGTGGGACATTGCCAGAGCAGATTGTGGAGTATCCTTCCCATGGATATTTTGGGTGTAGCATCTGATGGCTTGTGATCAGTACCAGAATTATGTTCAGTGGTGTACTTAACAGAATGAAAACAAAAATTCCCAACCAAAGGAAATGACAGGTAAGACTTTCCTGCATTTCTTGCACACATGAGGTATCCACTGACTGCAGGGAGTTTCATATGGATGAAGAATGCAAAACTGAGCATACGGTGTAAGTCAAGTATTTATTTTCTTTGTGTAGCTATGGTTTACATTTACTTAACCTCTGTAAATTGTGGATTGCAGTGCAGATATTGTTTTCTTAAAGTATGGGTAGTTACAATATAAACACAAATATTTATCATCATTTGAATATTTATCATCTCAGCCTTTCACGAAAATATAAGCAGTGCTGAAACTTCATTCTCTCAAACACTAAAATGTACTCTATGAAAGTCAAATGTTTTCAGAGTCAACAGAATCACAACATCCCAGTTTTTGACCTGTGTGTTCATTTACAGTTTGCTTATAGCTGCTTCACAGAGATGGAAGTTTGTAGATTACAACATGGTTTTATTGATTTATCAGTAGCAAAATACACTAAGTATACTCAGTAAACTGGATCAGCTAGCTCTTGGGCTTGTATTGTATAATATCAACTTGTTGTGGAATACTTCAGAACAAAATCAGAATGTTAGCTTAGTTAACATCAATGGTGTAAAACAGACTTGCAAAGACTAATATTTAGTAAGACAAATAACACAAACAAATTAGATTTTGAAGTAGTTTGCCCAATAGGAAGAAGCACGCTCCCACAGTATTTGTAAGCTTATAGTTAACCATTCTATGACAAATTATTCAATAACTGTGAACAGCAGATTGACTGCTCCTTGAAGAACAGTAAAAAAACCTTTTTCTTCTCAGACTTGCTTTTTTTCCCAAGATGATAAAACGTGTCACAGCAATTAATAATTTACTTTAATATTTTATATCCAAATAAAATAAGTCCATGGCATTTACATTGCCGTTACTAAATAGTGTTTGGTTTGTTTGCAAGAGTCATTTATTTGTGGCTTGGCTGAAGGAATAAAAATAAATTTGCGGTTCTTTCTGTTAATACTCACACTGTTTCTTAACATATGCAATAGATTGCATACTGTAAATGTATCCACAGAAGCTCAAAAAGAAAGCCCAGACTTTCTGAAGCTTCTGAATTGCATATCATCTTTTAGAGAATTGTTGGAGCAGTTCTTTACAGCAACAGATAGAAATAACTAACTAGACCAGCAAGTTTAAGCAAACTTGAAATCATTGAAATTTTTCCACTGCTTAAAATTTGAGTAGACCTTTACTGAAGCAGGGCCTGGTTCTCCAAATTCATGTTTCTAATCTAATGCTGAGTCATTCATTAATAGACAGGCTTTTCCACAAAGCTTTTCTTTTTTTTTACAAGATTTTGTAGAAAGGCAGCATCAATTGTATTCATGAGAGCCTAAAACATGAGTGCTTTAACCCTATCATTGCCACTGCTCAGCTTTACAGTTCTTCATTTTTGCTGGTGAGTATAAGGGTAAGGATCTAAACAGTAAGATGTTGGAATAAATATAAATAAATAATAAATTTTATAAATAAAATAATAAATATTTAGGACCAAATATTGTAATTGCAACTTCAGATTATGGATTTTTTTCCCATAGAAAGTATTGGTATTCAGGCTTTGAATGGAAGACACTGCAGGTATGGGAGATGTGAATAATACAACCACTGTAGTTAACACTTTATTCTTATAATGAACCCACTTCTATCATCTTAGTTTTGATAAAATAATCCTAAATTGTTTGAAGGATGTAGCAGATGCACAGCTACATTGCTAAAAGTTATATCTAAGTGGTGGACTCAACACAAAAGAATCACAGATTTCACAGATCTCCAATTTTAAACACTGAGAAAATATCTTACTCTATTCTTTTGAAGAATTTCATGACTCTTGATGTAAAGCCACCATCATGTAATTTATGCTTTAATCAGCAGAAATTAAAAAGTTTTTCTCCAATGATAAATCCCATTCCTATTACCACCAGGCAGAATTATCACAAAGGCCTGAGTCTGCAAGCTCACCAGTTCAGAAGAATTAATGTTGCCTTCCAAATGAACCAAAGGTTTCTCTCCTTGCTTGGGAATTCACTCACCTCCCATGACTAGGAGGAGAAGCTCATTGCCAGACAAGCAATGAGGAGCTCTGAGGTAAATGGAGCAAAATAGGCCCAGAAAGCTGTTGAGGGGGGAAATAAATGAATAATTAAATAGCTAAATTAACTAACTAACTAACTAAATATCTACTGTGAATTGTCTTGCTAGAATGGTGTAGAAGAGAGTTGGAGACTGTCTGTCTGCTGGCTAGTGGAGAGAGGTTACTGAAGCATAGAAATGGGAAGGCTCGTTTTTAACTTAACAGCCTTAAATTGCTGGTAACTTAGCAAAAAAGCCTATGAAGTATTTTAAGGAGCACTACACATGTGTAGGAGACACTTTGGTCTGTGATGCTAGGTCTCAACTGGTATTTTAAAAACCCTTTTTGTGTGTTTAAATGAGCAGTTGCACAACTCTTCTAGGTTTATCCCTACATGGGGGACTCCTTGGCAACATCACCATAATGCAGGCATTAAGAGGAAGTGAGGATGTTTCACCTATGGAATTTTTGTTAATCTGCTACTGAGGGAAGATTGCTGCTCTTATTTTTTCTGGAAATGCTTTTCAGAGGCATGACTAAGTGTGAGTTGCCCTGAAACCAAGAGAATTCTGTGGGCAATGCTGGATTACACTAGAAGGGTGGGGAGTTCACCTACCAGTCTGAGCCCGTTAGGAACGATTTATCACAATTTAGGGAAGGTGGAACATAACTCAGAGCTGCCCAGAGCTAGCAAGTCTTCATCAGGTTTTGTGAAATATTTGTGAAATCAAGAAAGAAAAACTATGTTGTCTTTATTGTTTATGATATCCAGAGGAGTATGATAAAGTTGTGCTTTAATGGGAGGTACTTGAGAAGCAGCCTGAGTAGAACATCAGTATTTGCAATTTTACCAATGTATTGTGAACAGGACTTGACCTGAACATGCCCAAGAAAGGTGAGACTGTCTTGGAATAGCCAGTTGAGAGGGAATTAGAACAAACCAAAATAATCTAAAAAGTGCCACCAAATGCATGGAAGCAGTAATTGTGAGTGCCAAAAGCAATAGAGGAGGCATAGAAAAGATTTTTATTGCACAAATAGAAGTAGCAAACATTGCATAAAATTGGCATATAAACAGTTGGACTGAAGATGGAATAATTAGGTGAAATGCTGTGATTTGATTAAATAATCTGATGAGTATCATTTGATCTGAAATATTCTCTATTTCAATTATGGTTATTTTTTAACTCTTTAGTATCAGCCACAGTATCTATATGCTTAGATGTGAATGTTCCATCCAATCGTAAGAGCCTGATATATGTGATAAGCATGCTGTAGATCTCAATGTATTGAAATACAGATGGTATTGCAGCATAGTTGTTTCAGGGTTTATTTTTCTTTCTCATTAGCTTGTTTATTTTAAGCATTCAGTATATTCTGTCTTGAGAAAGCATTTGAAAGCAAAGGAATGATACCTTTCACAAGGTGCCTTTAAATCCAGCACAGATGCAAAGCCCTGATTTTGTATTATCCTGTACTGTGTAGAAATCTACATCAATGCAAAGTAGGATGAAATGCTGTCAGAATAGTCCAAATGTGTTTACCACTCACTTTTCCTGCTGCTCGTGATGGCACAAGGTGAATAGTAATGGTGAGCTAGCTCATAATCTTCCAAACAGAAGGTAGAGAGCAAACAATTTGACAAGATTAGTTATTGTGGACCACAGATAAAGGCTTAATATTTTAGCCAAGGCCCGTGTAAGCCAGGTTTATTTTGAAATATGTCTGCTGTCAGGAGCCCAACTGGCTGTATTTACTTCTAAGTTTAATCATACACAGAATTACTCTTGGTTTGAAAAGATGCTGAAAGGGATTTAATAGGAATGCTTGTTTTGTGACAGTGCTTTTCAGAGGCAGAATGGTTTGCCCTGCCAAATTTAAGGCCTGTAAGTTTAATGGAACATACTTTTTGGAGTGACATTACAAACTGTTGGGCAGGCAGGAGTTGGTGATGGTGCCCAGAGTGATTAAATTCAACACTGTGGTCTACCACCATTTAGAGCCCACTGATGCTGCTAAATCAGTCTCTAAGATTGGTGTTTTAAGACCAGAAAGGACCATTAATACCAGTCAGTCCAGCCACCTGTCTAACACAGGGCACTGAATTTTACTCAGCCATTCCTGCATCAGGTTTCAAACCACTGCTGGGCTCTAGCCCATCCTTTCAAAAGCTGCCCAGTCTCTGATCCAAAAGGTGCAGAGGGAAATTTGTTGAGCAGAGAGAGGCAGCCTGATGCATCTGAACCACATGTAGCCATTACCACTATGGTGATTTACAAAGGAATTGTTACAGACTGGTGTATGACCATTAAAAACAATTGGCACTGTGTTGTAGTGAGTCCATCCAAAATTATTATTGTTCAAAAGGCAGGCTTTCTGAGATGGCAAAAATAATACCTGAATTAAGGAATAATAAGATTAATTAATGATTCACTGAACCACCAAGAGGTAAGAGGGTGATGCCTGTGTAGCATGGTAGATAGGTCACTCTCTGCAAGGTCATACCCTTACATTCCAGGATTTTATAGAGTGAATATTTAAGCATTTTATTCAATTGGAGCAGCCTCAACATTTGAAACTGAGAACAAGCCACACCAGCACCCTGTGTTAACACAGTGCTAGGCCACTGAGAGGGAAGCAGCTGGGATCTAGTTCCCTCTTACAGATAATAGAGCTGAACCAGTTTCCTCCAGTCTCTTAGGTAAATGATCCTATCCAAATGACTGGTTTCTGGGCAAGACTAGACTCACAGCAGACTCTCTTCTCTTAAGCCATTTATTTCCTTGACTTTTACAGAAAACGCCTGAAAATGACAACTTCACTTAGTATTTGATGATTTATATGCAAGAGGAAGACTGAAAGAAAGAAGAGGGAAAGGAGTTTTTTCATTCTGAGATGAAATTAAGTTTGGGATGTTTGTATGACAGCTCACCAAACAGTCATTCACTGAGTTCTGCTGCGAAACTGCTTGTAATGATTTTGTCCAATGCATTTTAATTACCTAATATATTTTCAAATGCTTGGTTTCTGAAGGGAATTAGCATTAGCAAAACACATTCCACAAGAAGCCAGAAATCACTCAAGTAAGGCCATCTTCATAGCCTGAGTCTAATCTTATCTACTGGAAAGATAACCAAGGGTTATAGTTTAGGTTTATAAGCCTTTATATAGTATTTCAAAATCCAGGAGGATTTTGTTTTTATCTCTAAAGTCCATATGCAGGTAGAAGCTATTGTTTCAGCTAGTCTATATATTGCTTTGCAGATTAGGACTTAGGCTACTTGAAGGATGACCCTTTTCTTTCAGTTGAATATCCAATTTGGCTCTTTCTGAGGCATGATGCCCTGGAAGATCACTCTGACTGTGTAACTGTGATATTCAGAAGTTGTGGATAAAGGCCACTGCTGTCCTTTGGGGTGAGTTCCTTTGGTCAGAGATGGATCAACATGGAAGAATGTATTATCTATGTGGATTTACCCAGTTGCAGTTTTTACTGATCACTAACTACAGTTTAGAGGTAGACTTCTCCAGTAAAATATGTGAAAGAGGAGAGCAAGCCAAAAATGTGCATGAGTCAGCAGTAAAGACCAGTAGGTAACATTTTTGCAACTAGACATCCAAATTCTGGACTCCTGGAACAAACATCTCTGTCAGTAAGGTTTTAAAATCTGCCTTAAAGAGATTCTAAAATTATTGAAATTATTAATTGAATTTCTTTTCTATATTAATTGAAATTATTTATACTGAAGCGAGTAAAGCTCTCTGAGGCTTTGATAAAAATCAAAGTAGATGGCCAAACAGTTCAGGAGCTATGTGAGAGAACTCCATATAACAACATCCACTCCATACAGCCATTCTGTCAGATGTATGCATAGGTGACAAGAAAACACAGTTTGAAATAATAATATATAATATATATAATAATTATATCTATATACATATAATCATATATATTATATAATAATAATGGTTGAAAATTTGTCTTGGGGAAGACACACCTAACAACATTCTTGTTTAGGTAGCTTTCCTCTGAAGATGTAGACTTAGCAACACTTTTTAAAGTACATATTTGAACTGGTAATATCAGCAAGCCCCTTAAGGACATCTTTTTATTTCTGTATTAAAACAATCACCTGCTTAATTCCAAATTTGTATTGAGGAAACATTAAGTCACTGCAGTTCAAGACTCTTCACAATGATGTGTCTTTTGCTAACAAAAATAATGGTAGACCAGATGTCCCACTCCTAATTTGGGGGTTTTATTATTTTCCCATTTCATGGAAGCACTGAGAGGAGCATTACAAAAGTAGACAGTGTAGATAAAGACTATTTCTAGCCATCATCTTTGTACTTCTCATGGATGGAAATTTTATCTATCCTGAAAAACACCAAACTCTTTGACTTTGGATACATGCGAGTCAGTATGAATAAAACCAAAGTTGTAGGTACCCCTCTGAATACATAGTTTGTTCCTATATTTTATATGTCATTTTTAAAACTCATTTTGCATACAGATGAAGTAATTGTGTAGAGCATGCTGAAGTGGCATTTGCTAAGAGAATTTATTTGCTAAGAGATAGATATTCTTGAATTATTTAAGTACCAAAAAGCAGCAGAGCTCACTTACTGGGATTTCCCACAATCTCTAAGCAAGAAAATGAAATCTGTGAGAGTGATGAATGAGGTCTGAGAAGTGTTTGCTGAACATTCCTAAAGGTTTCTTTCTGTCCTTGCACGTTTGGACCTTCATCTCTGCATCAGATTTGCCCACCATATCATCCTATATCTGAGGATACGGTCAAACATAGTCAGTGCTGCTTTCAGTTAAGTAAAATGTGGTGAAATTATCCTGGCAGATATATCATGATTGCAGAAAGTAATCAAAGTTGCTTTCCTCAGGTCAGTGTTTTACACATTTTTAAGAAAATTCTGCAAAATACTGAAGCTGTTAGAGTGGTTCCCAGCACCTTCTGTCCATCAGTTTAGATATTTAAGCTACCTTTGATCTTGAGGTATTAGGCTATTCCTTCAGTTTACCATAGATTAAAATATTCAGCCTCAAAAGTTGCTGCTGCAGCATCCTACCTGGCTGGGTACAGAGCCTTATCAAAAAGGGGTGATTCTGCCACCCTCATCCTTTGCAGGTAGTATCTCAGTGACACAAATGGCCTTGTTAGCTGCCTTTTATTACTTACAAATAAAAATGTTGTGTAGTGTGAGTGAGGATGGCAGAGTTGGGCCCTTGGTGAACAAAGAGTCCAGGATTATCATTCCTAAAAGCCCCCTGAGGCCTGTATCAAGAGTTATTAACCACTGATTCAGCCCATAGCATTATTTTGGAGGCTTAAGTCGGATTTCAGTGGCATATTGGGTCTTGTGTCTGTGTAGGGGTGAATTTTACCCTTTGTTATTTTATCTTATAAATAGCTGTTACAGTTTCTCTTTTACATTAGTGTTTAAATCTCTTTCAAAGGTATGGTTTCTTAATCCCCCGCTGCTTTGTTTTTTCTTTCTTCTAATAAAGAATAAATAAATTTGCAAATCCACTCATGACTGAAACAAAAGACAAATAAGCCCAGCACAGTTTGTATTTGGTGCAGGATACCTCATTTTGATGATTTCAGTCATCATTCATTTGAAAAGCAGAAGCTATGATTGTTAAGCCTCATTATTTTCAATGAAGCCTGACAGTTTCAAGGTTAAACAGAAGACAGTTACTTTCATCCCAGTGGTATTTCTCTTCAAACATGGGCAGCTTTTCACTAACTTGTTCTGCTGTGGTGTGCAGTGTCATTGCTTGGTCACAGAGTGGTGCACATCTAAGCCCAGTTGCAGGACAGTTTGTAAGCAGTGACCTCCAACCTGTGTGTCCCCAAAAGAAACCTCAAATATTGAAGTAATTTTCCCCCCGCTTGTATAAGCCACACAGTGTTTCTTTTTAACTGAACAAGTAAGCCATGATCTCAGATTTTACTATTCTTCTGCTGTCTCTGAAAAATAAAATAAAATTAAAATAAAAATAAAATAAAAATTGCAACCCCAAAACTTCTGTTTTTCCAGTGCTTTATGTCTCTGTAGCACATTAGAGAGGGTGCTAGTGTGAGAGAGAACTGCAGAGATAGTTGAAGTGTCTTGGAAAGCTGAAGTGCTTCTGAACATACATACAGGCTGTTAAAAGTGAGGTCTGATCTGCCAGTGCTTTCTGAACTTGCACATGACTAGTAATTGATCAACAGGGAAACTTCTCAGTAAGAGAGACTGAGGAAACTGTGATCTATCAGTGACTGAGTTAAGAACCCAGAAAACCTTGATTTGTCCACTGTGAGAAAACTTTCAGGAGCAGATAACTTCTGAAAGCCCTGACTTTATGCCTGCAATAACTGCACTGAGGTATGGCTGCTGGGGTCCTGTCTCCATCAAGGCAAAGAAGTGCAGTAGATGTGTGTTACAAAACCAGGAAAAATGCACTAGTTGGTTAAAAAAGGAAAAGCAATACTTGGAAAAGAGAGAGGAGCATTTAAGCAATATGTTTTCATCTGTACTTTCACTCCTTCAGAGTCCTTGTGGAACAGTTACAACCAGCTGAATTTACTACACACATTTCCTGGTGTCTGATAATTACATTAGGGTGGTGAATTCTTAATCTTGTTTCAGGAATTAAGTCATCTGGTGAGTACAATGAAAGGTGTAGCTTCACAGTGCTTGGTGGTTCCTGGAAAACAAGAGTGTTTCAGTTTGTACCGTGTGTGTTAGTCATGACCCGTGGCAATAAATCCAAGATGTGTTAACTAGGTTTCCTGTACTGAAGTTACTAATGCAGCCATGAGATAAAAATAATTTTGCAATTTTGATAAAGCTGTGTTATTTTTATTTCCTATCTGCATTCCTTATGTTGTATAATGTCTTTAAAAAAAAAATAATAATTCCTTTCTGATAGGAAAAAGTGAAATTTGCAGCAGTGAATGTGGCTGTTTGAACCTGCAACTCTTGTTATCTGTTATGGAAGTTGTGTGTATAATATGCTGGGCATGGCTCTAGAAGTGTTCTACTACACACAGTGTCTGCTTTTATACAGTAAGTTTATTTGTGGGAGAGCTTTCATTGAAGGATTCCATAAAATGTAAGTGAATTGAAAAAATAGCTTGAATGCATGATTTCTGGAGTGCTGAAGATAAATGTGAGCAAATGGAAAACCAGAACAAATTTAGCACTTTGAGTGTGCCTACATATTTTAACAAAGAACAAATTAAGCCAGTGAGATGCTTATAGTCTGTGCTTTAAAATTAAAGATGATTAGGCAACCCTCTGCCCTACTTACTTAGACAACTGTAGTTGTGTAATAATTATACAGGGCAACTTTAAAATATCATCATCCACATCCCCAGAAACCTGGCTCGCTGAGTATTTTGAAAACATTTATGGCATAAAAATGTTGGCATGGGGTTTTAGGCATACATTTGCAAACTGGACGATGACAGTATCTGTTGGGTATTTTTTAAGGGGAAATGACAGCAAAGTGCTACATTTAACAAGAGCCATGGTCCATTCATATTCATATAAGTACAAGAATTGAATGTCCTGCCACAGGATTGCTGCACAGAGTCTTGTGTTAAAGCCTTATGGGGACCTCAGATGCTACATATACTACAAAAGAAAAGTGAGTTATCACTAAGTGCAAATGGGTTGGGTTGTAGGTTAAAAAGTTTTCTGCAAGTTGTCTGCATTTTGCCTTAATGTCTGTCTTTTACAGTAGTGCTTTGTTTCTGAGCGTGACCACCACCAGGACAGCTTGGTTCAGTGCAAACACTGTCTCTTTCAGCCAGAACATTCCTAACCTTAGCTTCCTTTTTTTTTTTTTTTTTTTTTTTTCTCTCCTCTCCTTCTCCCCTGCCCCCTCTCAGGTTGGAAAGGCTGGTGGACGTCCTGAGGAAGAAGGTTGGAGCAGGGACCATTAGGACCGTGATCTGATTGAAAGCTCTAGTCTAAGGAAGCATTCACATCTGGTGACCAGGCTGCTTCATTCAGCACTGTGTAAACACTAAAGCCTTAACTTAGCAAACAGTTGTTAGAAGTGGGACACTCCAGCGACATTCCAAGCTGAGATAAAATCAAATCATAAATGTTTAACTACTTTGCTGCTGAGTTCTGTGATTTGTTGAAATGTTTCACTGCGAACATATATATTTGTTTTTAAGCAGATGCATTGTAGCACTGTGTACTGTGAAAAATGGGGTAGGTGCTTATTTTCTGTCTGTCCTCTCAGTGTTACTAGACTATAGTCTGCTGCAAGGCATAGCTTGAGCATGTTTTCAAATACTGTAGGCTTCAGGTGCAAAAACCTGCAAAGCAGTTTCTAAATTTAAATCGCTGCTGTTGTGAGACTGCAAACAGTTCAGTGTTTTTATGTTAAAGATATTAATTGATAAAGTAGGTTCATATGCAAGAAATATTTGACTATACATTGGAGATTTTTTCCTCCTTACTCATAGCCCATTGAATTGTAGCTTCATAAAAGGGACTAATATGCAGAAATCCACTTATACAGTAAAAAAAAATTGCTTTTTCAGTGTAAAGTGGGTCCCTTACCCCTTTCCTGCAAGACTTAGTGCCTTCTTCTTCTAGACCTCTGATTGCTCTGCAAGGTAAGATGCAGGTTGATTTTGATGTCAGACTGCCAACCTTCTGCTCTGTGTACTTTTGAAGTGGCCTGAGACTGAACTCAAAGTCTGAAGGTTGGAATCCTACAGGGAGGGGAGAAATTGAGGAGTGAGGAGAAAAATTTGGAGTTATACAGACATTATAGACACATGTACAGATAAAGGAGAGTTGGACCTGGAGTTATATTTGTGACCCAAACTTCTCTCTCTCTTTGGTATGTCTTTGCCACGACCAAAAGTAAGCAGAAGGGTCAGGTCAGCACTTGTACAAACCTGTTCAAGAAGGCAGCTGTAATGGATAAGCAGCCCAAATTCAGTATTGAATCTTAGGAGCACACTGGGCTTTAAGCTGCTCCCATGACCAGACAGCTCAGGCAGGGTGGATGGAGATCCTAAGGCTTCCACTTGCCTGCTCTGCTTTGTATTTGTTGTCTTACTGTCTCACCTCTTAGTATTTGTTTATGCAGATGCCATGATAAGGTAGTCTAGCTGGACAAAAAAAAAAAAAAAAAAAAAAAAGACATTTTGGATGAGGGGAGACATTTCAATGCCTGTTTTTCCCCTCAGGTATTTCCATATTAAACCTTCAGCATCTGCAGGCCTGAGCTCCTCATATTTCAGTCAACTAAACCTAACTCACTGCAGGGATTTATCCAAATTTACCCATGTCACTTCTGGAAACTTAAGCTCCTTTTTGACTTTTGATCAATCCTAAAATGGGCAGTGAGTCTAGAGTCTCTCCTCCACACCTGCTCAGTGGAAAGAAAGTTTAATGCTTCCAGACCAGAGAGAGAACTGTAACCCTCCATCTTCCAGTGCCTTCATCATCTTCCATGTGCTGCTTGCTGTCCAGTGCTTGGGCAACTCAGCTGCTCTTTTTCCTACTCTCCTTCTTGAGCTTTAGTGCACTATGTGAAAGACAAAGATCTCCTGAACTATCAGTGCTTTTAACCATTCCTGCTCTAAGGAAGTGATGAGGAAGGAATAAAGATAAAAAATGTGAGGACTGAAGTCCACAGATCCACCTAGCCCAAAGACTGCCTTTGGAAATAACCAATTGAAGATGCTTAGGAAAGGATATAAAGTCAGGCCAGTGACCTTTGTCCCAAATGGTTTAGGGGTGATCTAGAGGTGGTGTCTTTGTACTTAGAAGTGTTTTTTTTTCATTACCTGTTTTTGAATCCATTTAAATTTTTAGTTTACTACCACTTATTCCTGTCATAAGAATTTATACAGTGAATGATGCATTAAATGAAGAAATACTTCATTTTGTTTGCTATAAAACAGACTAATTCATTTTCTGTCACTTAGTTTTTGTATTAGAGAACCAGTGAGCAACCATTCCCTGTTCATATTGCTTCCATGTCCCTTGGGATTTTACATATTTGGCATCCTTCCCCACACCATCTCTTTTCCAGAGAGAACCCCTAGTCTCTTGTAAAGAAGCTGCCTTGTGTTTTTAATTTGCCTTGTCATGTTAATCTAGTTCTTTTCCAGTTCTCCACTGTTTTTACTGAGATACAAACCAGATTTGTGCCTGATATTCAAGATACTGATGAATTGTGAGTTTAAACAGCTTGTGCTATTTGTAATCACTTAGCACTGGATTTGCTTTATGACAGATTATTTCTTGAAATTAATATTTCTACAGTAATAATAACAACTGTAGATCCCATTCCTCTATTATAATATCCAGTTCATTATAGGGTGTATGAAGACAGAACTGTTCTATGAATGCATAACTTGGAATTTATGAGTACTCAATGTCATCTGTTGTTTTAGTGTGTGTTCCCTGGTGACCATGAGCTCTCTTCTCACAGCTCATTTACTACTCATGTAGTATCTTCAGCATCTGATGATAGTATGTGATGATAGATCTGATAGTTTAATCTCCATGCTGAATATGGTGATAAGACATCCCACCATCTCCAAATTAGCTCCCTTTTCAAGGTGATTTTAAGTTAACTCAAACAATATGGGCTCTTGGATAACAAACCTCTGTGCAGGACAATAAGGTAACTTTATTTCGCTGTGAAAATACATTTATTCTTACCCATTGTTTTAGTCTAACTATGACCTACTTTTTTGATGTAAAGATCTCCCCTCATACTCCTTGGCAGATTTGTGGATGAAGTTTGCTACTTTAAAAATTCAAGTTTACTAAATCAGGGCTTGTTTTCCATTAATGACTGTGCTAAGTTCCTCCCTCCCATTGGAGTATCAAGAGCTCCTCACCTTACACCAGATCTTTCCACCTCTAAGTGAATAATCTTGCAAATGCAAGCTTCATATAGCAGGACTGTTTGAGCTCCATCCTCTTGTGTCTGCTAGCTTTGTTTGGGAAAATAGGATCAGACAGGTAAGCAGGCTTGATATCAGGTCCATCTGGTTGTGGGTAACACGTGAATCAATAAGATTTTTATCATCCTGTAGACAAATTACTTTGATTCATACACAAATTAAGTGTTGATTTTTAAAATTGAGAACATGTTTTTCTTTTTTTTGAAAAGGACCTTGGAAAATTTACTGTGCTGAGAGGTGAAGATTCAGAAACATTTGAGTTCTCTCTCTTCTTTGCTAACAACCTGGTGTGTGGTCTTTTACAAATCCCTTAGTGACAGCCAAAAAAAGGTATGCAGCTCCTGAAGGGGTGCCTGGGCTCCTCAGGGGAGTTTACAAAAGCATCTGCGTGGCTAATGTCAAAACACTTTCTCTTCTTCACCAGCTGAAGTGAACAGCAAAAGTCACACAGGTCCTGTAATGCAAGCCCAGCCTCCAGTGAATTTCTGGCCTTGTTGAACCCAGTCTGAGCTTTGCCTTTCTGTGTAAAAAGGGCAGGAATTCTGGTCTGGCAAGTAGAAACAGGCAGTAATTACAACATGGGTTAATTGGATTTTATCATATAGTTTATTCATTGGGAAATGGTTGTGCAGGGCTCTGAATGTAAAAAGAAGCCTGCCTCTATGTAGCAGAAAAAATGCAATTGTCACTTCTGTCATAATTTATGAAAGATGAGATTGCATCAGATTACATACCAGGAGTAGCAATTTCTTTGCCTCCCAGTGGAGGCAAATGATGAAAGGTGGCTCACCATAGGCAATGCTTATGGTGCTGGTTGTAATTACTGGCCAAATTAGTCTTGAAGAGCACTGAGATACTCACAAATGTCCTTCCCCTGTGAGATTTTTTGTTTCTCTTGATGATCCTGCAACACGTTATACATTGGGAACCATTTCTGGTCTATGCCAGGGTAAAATATGTAAATAGCATCATGTTGGCTTGGGATAAGAGTGTTATTAATGCTTTTCAGCACTGTAATTATATTCATAGTAAGCCTTCCCTAAGCCCTCACTAATTAACAATATTGTGACAAATCAACTTTAACAGAAAAGAACTGTGGACCTTTAGTCATGTAAGTACTGTTTTTCATCCAGCCTACAGCCCAAAATTGGTAGCATGGTTTTCTGTACCAGTGTTGGGAAAACTGCTGATATTTGAAAAGTTCAGAGCCAGCTTAGTCTTGTTAGTGGACTCTTGTAGATGAAGTCAACCTGATTTCTCTTTAAGTATATTCATGAGAAAGTGAGATTCATTAGTTAATCATTAGTGCAGGGGAATATTAAAACTGCTTTTATAAATAAGCCATCATATTGAAATAGTTTAGTAATGTCAATGTTATCATAGGTACATTTACTTATTTATTTCAAATCACAGGATGTTTCACATGATACCTTAATTTTCAAATTAAATGGCTTTATAAATATTCTTATGAGGCAATCAACAGTTTCAACATCTTTAATCCACGTACACAAATTGCTATCTAATTGTCAGGATTTCTATGTGTCCTTATTTTCTTCATTTAGAATCATTCCAGACAAAGGCTATTAAGTTGTTGGGATTTTTAATTTGTACCCCAGAAGATTTTCCTCCCATGCAAGAATATACTGTGAGGCACATGAAATCACTGACCAGAAATTTCTCTGATACTCTGCTTGCTATCATCATAGAATTACATGTACTGACTCTTATCACTGTACCATTTCACATTAGGTCTGCAGAACTGGACTTTCTCTGTTTGTTCTTCTCATGCATTGGTAAATAAAATGTATTCACAAGTCAAAAACACGAAAGTGGTGTTCTCACATTAGGTTGATTCTAAGTCACCTGTTGAGCTTCAGTGGTCTAAACATTTCATTCTTCAGTTTTGTTGGGAGCACACATGTTCTGGGAGGCTTTTAAACAAATACTTGAAATGGTTGAAAGATTTACATTGCCAGTGCCTAGCTAAATATGTAGTCTTTAGAAACGACATGGTTTATTTTGGCACCATTTGAAAAACTCAAATATTTTAAACATTTGTTAAGTTCAAGCTTGCAGATTTGAACTAGGAGTTTGCATTCCAAAATTGCATCTCGGGTTACCTGTCTCTCCCTCTTTTGTATTTTATAATCCCTTTATTAAAATAGTCTACAAAAAGGAGTTGGTCTGGGAGTGTGTTTTCATATTGTTAATTGTAAAATAGTGCCATTAACTTAGTTTTAAGGCAAAATTTACCTGATAACTCTTCAGCTAAACATCAGAAATGCAAAGCCAGGGGTATTTTCAGAATTTAGGGCTTCATGTTGGTAGAAAAGACTCAGTTATAAAATGATTCATACGTGGGAAAAGTGTCTGAATCCTGCAGTGCTTTACTCTTTGTCATACTGTGTACTGTGATGAGCAGGTACTAACCCTGGTGGTGCATGCAGGGCCAGGCAATAAACAGGTTAAAAAGGTGTACTGAACTGATAAAATAGAATAGCTTAAGGAAAAAGAAAATCTGTCTTTGACCTGGTTGGTTTTCTTTTCCTTCCCCAGGCAGAAGGTAGGGGCAGGGACAACATTTAGTCTAATTTTGGGTGGGGGTTTTTTTGTGGTTTTTAATTAATAAAAATTAATAAATAAAAACCATGGTTTATTTCCTTGAAAGTTTTAACCTGAAACTGGTGCTGGAACTTAAAGAGTTGATAATGTGTAAATTGAAATAACCATGTTTTGTTTCAGACCTGCAACAACCCCTGTTTGGCAAGTCCTGGAGCACACCATTTCAGTTGGACATGTGCTTTAGTGTGGTGCCCAGTCTGTTGCCAAGCTGTACAGGGTCACACTCCTTTCTGAGAAGCTGTCATCAGGAGGAATTTAGCACGTTCTCTTCATGTTTACCTTGGGCCAAAGGTCCATGCAATGTCACATTCACAGAAGTTCATTGTTATTTGGATGCCTCCTGAACGTGATAGAACCAGTTCCATTTCAATATGGTAAACTAACAATATACCTGATGGAATTGGTCACAACTGCTTCCCATTGGTTGTGCTAAAGAAAGTTTATTATAACCCTTGCAGAATACAATACATGAATTTCCAGTGATTAATAATCACACATGAAATTGGGGAAAAAAATGAAAGATGTAATGGTTTGCCAAAGATTCTGAAGGATGGAAATTATGGTATATTTGTTCATAAGCTAAGTATTAGCAGAACCAATTCAAGAACCAAACTGCTAAGATGAAAAAAAAAAATCTAAATATTGACACAAAAATTAAAAACTACTTTGTTACTACTCTAGTTAATTGTCCACAGCCTCAGGACTTCTTTTTTATTAGAATCTGACTGATGTAGTATGACTTTTTCATAAGTTTTGTGATTAAAGAGGTTTTCAAAAGTCAATCTATAAGAAGTGAAGCTACTGGTGTCTAAGTTGATATAGATATCAATTTAAAAGTTGAAATCTAGCTTAAAAGATTTCAAATACCTATAAGAATAAGCTTTTCAAAAAGTTCATTTCTTCACTTGGATATTTCGCTTATTCAGAGAACATAATAACTCAGATACTACCCCTGTGAAACTAGACTAGAAATAGAATAACAAACAGTAGAAAGTCTCCATCTACACATGCTCATAGCACTAATATCACCCCATTTGGTGCCTTACCTGGCTATATGAAATTAGCAGTTTTGTTTCTTCCACTTTATATAGGGAAAATTTTGTCCCTCACCTCTAACATTTTACCAATGTGTGAAAACATCAGTATTACATTACTAAATGTTAGCAGTAGAGTTGAGCAAGAAAGGGAGACACACCAATAGATAAAGATTAGGAATGTAATCAGCTATGGCATTTGTTATATCAGTTTGTTTTAAAATGGCAGTGAAGAAATGAAACCCTTCAGGCTATGACTGTGGTATGACAAACGAGCTCTATCACTCAAGAATATTCTCACTGGTGAGGACACTACCCTCACCCAAAGTCCAAAAATTTAAAGCTCATCTCCATGGACTAGGATATGGCTGTGGATTTATGATGCTCCAAATTGCTGTATCAGATATTTTGGGCATAGGGTTATGAGCTTATATTGGTAAACTGAGAAAGATGTAGATAAAATCTCAGCTTTGAATGGAACTTTTCTACCCATTAGACAAGGAAGGCACAGAACTATTTAACAAACAACTTTAGTTGTTGCTAAATTAGCATAACAGAGAAAGTGCAAGATAGAAATTCCATTTTGAACAAACTAGCAGAAAGGAATTGGGTGAAATCCAAAAACAAGTGACTGAGGAAGCTTTGCCTGCTTCAGATGCAGAAAAAGGGGAAAGGTTGTTACAGTGAGTGGCAGAAATACTTCCCCTATACACAGAAGTCTTGAAAACTTTATGGATATCAAAGCAAAATAACAGCTGTTTGAACATTTGAAAGTAGGTATCTTGCTAAGGTTAAAGTTAGTGTGTGAGAGCATAAGGATAGCAAAGTTGTTTCTTTTTTTCACTACATTCTTTTTTGATAGAGCAAGCTACCTTGGTTCTGAATTTCAAGTAAAACAATATATCTAACATTAAGCTGTTTTGGTCACTGTATAATCACCATGAAAATTGTCAGTGTCTTCTCTACTTCTCACAGGCTAAGTAATAGAAATGACAGTTGTGCTAAGGTGCTCTTGGTATAAATATGACACAAAAAGTTATGATATCAAGATAGTAAATATCAAAATATGTTTAATAGGATCACATTTCTAATGGCTCCCACTCTTAAAAAGTAATCTGCTTCTGTCCAAGTGAGTAGAGAATGAGCTGGGTTTGGTTAATACAGCTGATTTTAGTTTAGCCAGCTTAGCACTGAGTTGGCTGTTCAGATATGTGACAGTTCTGTGCAGGAAGGCAGTGGCAAGCAGCTGGAGGCACTGCAGCCTTTTCAATGGGCCAGACTGGTGACCACTGGGAACATCTGGAAGATCTGGTGCTTTCTAACAGGGGGTTTCATTCCGGGCTGTCTCCATTATTAGTCCAGGATAATGGGTTAGCACTGTATAAATAAAAGTCAGGGTCATATCTATAGAAAAAATGTCATTCAGTGGCTTAAATTTTAATGTGCCTTTATTTGCTCAGTAGTTGCTTTAAGTCAAGCTATAAAATCATATCAGCAACAAATTTTGTATGTACAACATCTTTGTAGTCTTTAAGAAAACAATACCACCGTTGTACTGCTTTGTAGACTAAAGTTTGGTTACTGGGCCATGGAAAAATCTCTGGAACTGGTTATACCTTACCAGAAGAGTCAACAAAACTGAATTGTACAATCCTAATGTATTTTTTTTTCCTCTTACCAATTGCAGCAATGTTCAGCTTTGCAGAAGGGAGAGGTGCTCCCTTGGAGACAAAAGGGAACCTGTGGAGCTTCAGGGCATCCAAAGATACAGGGAAAATCCTGTGAAAGTGAGTGGATTTCTAGGGGATCTATCATGGAGAATGAGGCTCAGAAAGGTTAATGTGATTTTAGGGACCAGCTGTTTGCCTGAAGAACATTATCCTGTGAGGACAGCTGCATTGTTGCAGTAACTGAGGTTCAGCAGCAGCACAATGTAGGCACTCACACCTTGTGCTGACCAGATGCCCTATGTTCCCCTTTCTCTAGGATTAAGGTTTTCCCACCTGTGCATTGCAAAGGTAGAGATGCTCACTTGACCCTTCAGACCATACAACCACTTGAGTCCAGATATAGAATCAGAGAGTGACAAAGTTGTGCAAACTCACCCTGCACTCTGTGACTAAGGGTTGTGCTGCTGGTTGCAGGGATATCAGTGGAGGGTGAGAAGCACTGCTCGTATCTGCACAACTCCAGCATCAAATATTTGAATACAGCAACTGCTATGGTATGTGCTGGAATGAAGGCCAGGAAGCTTCACAGTTTTGCTCTTCTTTGATCACATAATGGAGAAACTCAGCTCAATTGCTTTTCAAACAGCTAAATGCTCTACTTCCTTCACATTTTGCTTGTCTGCTCATGATAACTTTATTTCCCCAGAGCTCTAACAGCCACTGGAGTAAGATTCATAAATCTGAACTGCCTGTTCCTAAAGAAAATACACTTTCATCACTGTGTGTTTTTGTGAGACCCCACAGGACTGTTCTCAATACTCCTATATAGCAAATCCACAGCTGCTTAGTGTAACCATCCACCCTGATTTTCAGTAATGGCATTATCTTTGTAACTTTCTAGTCCGTGAAATCAGCTCTGCAAATGACTTAACATTACGTGTTAGAAGGTGTTTCACCCAGAACTTCACCCTTGCACAGCCTCATTTCATGTAGAGCCAATCACAGTTATCAAGTGACCTTCTAACCCTCTATCTCATTATTTTTATATTTCTTTTTTTCAGTGCTATTGACATTTTATCTTCTTAGAGCTCTTCTAAAACAACCTGCTGCAAGTGTCTAGCTAGGTGCTGTGACTATTGCTTTCCACTAGCAGTAAATTGAGCCAAGGTCTGGAAGGCTGAAGCACATTACCTTCTTGACCCAGGATGTGCAGCAGATATACCACCACCTGTCATAGGCATGTCCTGTTCCATCATCCACCCCCCCCCCCCCCCCCCCCCCCCCCCCCCCAACACCTAAAAATATTTTCTTTTTTTCTTTTTTTTTTCCTTTTTTTTAAATGTTTT
>JANHGL010006731.1:0-32873 GCA_024611195.1 Ceyx melanurus
TTCCGCTCCTGGTTTCTGCTTTAAATTCGGTCGCGTTGTCGTGCAGGCGGGGACGGGGCGTACCAGGGGGCATGGCCTCCGCCCTGTGATCTCCACAGACACAGAGCTGCCACTGCTGAATGTGGTTCCAGGGGGTTTGGCTTTGTTTTCGAAATTTCTCACTGAAGTGTTCCAACAAACCCATTTGGCTTTGACCAGGAAAATGGAATGGCTAGGTGGGGTGCTGCTGCTTCCCAGGGGTTTCCTCCAGGCAGCAGCTCTGCTTGCACAAGGCATTGGATGCAGCTGTAACATTCCCAGCAAAGATTCATTTTAAGCATGGAAAATCAAGCTCACCATATTGCTGAAGTCTTGTCTGATCCGGCTGCTCTGCAACGTCATCGGGTACCATGGTCTAGGCAATGCTTGGTACCTCTGGAGAAGAATTTTGTCCATGATTGGTCCCAAACAATGGCACAAGTGTGGGGCTAGTGCTGTGCAAGAGAGTGGTTGTGTGCTGGGGTTTTCAGGATGGCATTTCATGGGTGATCTCACTTTCTTGCCCAGAGTGTCTGAAGACATGATCATGCCCTACTTTTTGCCATTCTGAGTGTGCACAGTGATCACTGTCAACTTGCCTCTTGAACATAGTGTCTTGAATGCCTTTGCTAGCAAGGTCTAGCCTGGCTTTTTTGGGCAGGTGGTAGCTGTGCAGTGGGCAGAATGACCTTGGGAAGCTGTTGCCACATGGACGCAGCCTTTGGACACAGTTATCTCATGGTATGTGAGATGGTTGGGAAACCAAAGCATGGCACCACTGGAGATCATGGGATTAAAGGCAGTGGTCTCCTTGGGTAGCACATGGCAGGGCAGAGAGGTGAAGTGTGGGCCTGTGACAGTCAGGCAGGTCTAGTCTGTGTCTATGTGTCTGCTTGGGCTGCACCTCCTTCCCAGGCATTAAGTGGATGCTGATGCAGCGGCCTTCTAGTCCAGCGCTCAGGTGCTCCCTCCTCACCTTGCTGGCACTGGTTGTGGGTGCCTCCCCTCCCCCTTCCTTCCCGCGGTGAGCAGCAGACCCCGTTCCTTCTGCCTGGGAAGGACTGCCTCTCACAAAATGGCTCCTTCGAGGCTCCCCCCTTCCCGCTTCCCCTTCCTCCCCTTCCCCAAAACTTTGTGCTCTGGGGTTCGCCACAGAGCTGTCCTCTGTCTCAGTTGTTCCCGGCTGTCAGAGGTTATATATATCCACTCTGCTCATGCTCATCCTCTGTAACCATTTTCTGCTACAGAATCTTCTGGCTGCTCGTTGAAGCCTTAATCCGTAATGCAGCGATCAATGGGTGTGCGCCTTTACCACTCGGATGCTCATTTTTTAATCCCCACTGCCTCCTTCAATGTCATCCCTTCCCATTTTTCTTTATAGAATTTCAGGTCTACTGTACCTGCTGATTACTTAGCAGAGACCGCTGGACATCTCCCTTAATTAATTCCATCGATTTCTCAAATCCCACAAGGTTTGGGGTCCTTAGATTTCTGAAGCAGCTAAATGGAATGTCTAAATTCCGACATTTTCCCTCTATAAATTGTTTTGCCAGGGAGACACTGGGAGGCAGCGCTTGGGCTTTATGTATTTGGAGGCGACATTCGCCCCGGAGCTATCCCTGTCCTTGCTGTGGGTGCCGAGGAGGGCATGGCGGGGGTCGGGGGGGGTAGGTGTGAGGGATGCTGCTCACCCTCATCGCCTGGCCGTGCCCCCCATCCCAGGGAGGTTCCCGCAGACCCTCAGTCCTCTGCTGCCGTGCATCCCCGGAGCAGCATCCTCCTGGCAATGTAGAGGGGTGGGACCAGCCTTGGGGAGGGAATAAAGCTCCTGGAAGGGACCTGTTTACCAGTTGGGCCCTTGCTGCATGTGGCTGGGGAAGACTCTGTTGCTATGTGCGGGGAACTTAATTTTATTATTACTCTCTGCTATTTAATGTCTGTCTCTCAGGCAGCTGGTGATGTTTTAATGAAGCTGGAATTGCATAGTCTGTAGCGCTGGATAATCGTAAGCTGCCGAGCCAGAATCAAATTAATAATTCATGAAATTAAAGTGTATAATTAATTCGAACTGTGCAGATGAGGAGGGACCTGAGTATTTGGCCTGGAAGGAGCGTGCACATGTGTGTACAACGTGCACGCGTGCGCCTGTCTGCAATGATGATGATGTCCATGCCAGCATGGGTGGGAGGGCAGGTCTGCTGCCCAGCTCCAGGTCCTTGGACCATGCTGCCTTCCTTGACTGTAGGTGTTAGAGACTTAGTTGTTGTTGGGTTTATTTGGGAACTTCCCCTGGTAGATGTTTTGTTTTAATGTTAAAACTTCACACTAGCATTTGGCCCAGAAGCGATGAGATCTGATGGCTGGGGAAGCCAGCGTGGCTGTCTTGCTGGGCATGGCCACATCTCCCTTCTCCTGGAGAGAAGTGAGATGTGCCTCCCCTCTTCATGACGTCACTAGTTTTAATGTGTTGTATTTGTTTTCTCATTTGATCTGGTGTGAAGCTACTGGAAATGGAGCAGCCCCTGGATTGCTCTTCGAAGGACTTCATCAGCAATAAGTCCCAAGGGGCTTTTAGGGCTTGAAAAGGTGGAGAGGGTCAACTTGGTGAAGTTAACAATCTCTGCACTACCATGGGAGGGATATTTCCCTCAGTGGTTTCCCAGCAGTTAGTTTCCCTGGTCAGTGAAAAGAGCAGAGACATGTTCCAAACCACACAAATAAAAGCCAAAGGGATTCATGTTGCTACTTGGGCAGGTCAGAGCCACCAGGAAGGATGTAGATTTAAAAGTTTGACATATACCAGTTGGAGGTATGTGGGGCAACTGGGCTGAGCCGCACTGGAGCTTTAGGGAGCTTTGGGTCTAGTTGGACCCAATGGCAACCTTGTGATTCATCTTGTGGGAGACACTGACCTAGTCCTTACATCCCTGCAAGCCTTTGCTAGCACTGAGAGGAGAAACAGGCAGGTGAGCACAGGATGTTGCACCACATCCTGATCCAGGGTGGGAGTTGTCTTGGGAACCATTTCTATTGAAAACTCTCAATACTTGGGGATGGGTTTTCCCTGTGTATACAGAAATGAAGCTTTGTAGCAAAGTGAGATTGGAGGAGATTCAGGTACAAAGACATACAACCTGAAATGAAACATCTGCTGGGGTCCAAAATTACTTTCTCCCAAGAGTGGGGAGTTGCCCATACACTGAAAACTTGGTTATTCACCCAAGTTGAGATGTCAAATATTTTACAGCTTTGAAGCCACATCTTTAGCATCTGTGCTCTGTACAGAAAGCTGTTGGCTGATACCTGCAGGGGAGATGCAAGCCCAGCTAGGCTGTCCTGCTTCCTGTTAAACCATCTGAGATCATTGATGCTTCTGTAGCAATGTCCTGCACTCCTCTTGGCTGGCTGGGGCAGGTTTTGCCCAGTTGGTTACAGCTTCCCAATTTATGTTATTTTTGTGCAAGGCAAAATGTTGGCATTGCAGATTTGGAGGGCGTATTACTTGAAGACATTTGTAAGTTAATCTTTTATTCATATGAATTTAATTATTTTTTTAGCCAAAAATCTGGCTGCAGCAAGATAAAGTGATTTACTGTCAATGCCATAGCTGTGAAGGATCTCAAGTACAAAGCCAGTAGAATATCTATTCAGAAAACTATTGATTGAAAACAAAATTGCACTGAAAGAATAATGTGAGTTCATTTTGGGGTGTGAATCAGGAACCCTCTCTGCTCTTTTAAGTTGACTGCAAAGTCCTTTCCTCCTGGGTGGGCACATGTTCTTGCATCAGGCACAGCCATTTCGAAGTAGCATCCATGTTCAGAGACCTGCCTAGTTTGGGAAGGTGGGGTTTGGTGAAGAATCTTTTCAGTCTACTTAATTTTTCCTGCTCTGTTGGCCCTGGGAGCTGAAGGACACCAAGTGAGGAGAAGAGAACTGTCAATTCCCCTTTCTCCAACCAAGACACAGATGGCAGTATGTGCTTCTGGGCAGGATGGACACTGGATGTCAACTGGTCAGTGTCTGTTTCAGCAATTGTCTGGGTTTCTGTGGTGTGGGGGAATCCTGCCTCATGTGGAGTCAAAGTGGAGGTGGGGAACCACATTTTCTTCTGTGAGGCTCCTATGTACACAGGAAATTCAAAAGGTTGCTTTGTTATTACAGTCAGGGGCAAGTGTAGCTCTTCTCAGTGTTTCATAAAACAAGGTTTTTCTGATCTTTTCCAGAGCCTGTTGCAGCTGCTCTCTTTGGTAAACCTGAATGGGTTTAGTTCCAGAGGAGAGACTATTTCACCATTGAAGAGTGTTTTAATGCTCTCTTCCTAGGTTTCAGGAGCCTAGGTACACCACCCCATCCACCCTGTACTGTACGATGGAAGGGGAAGATACACAGGACTTTCATGCTTGTTAATTGCACACAATCAAGCCCTGAAGCTTTTGCAATACCTGCTGAAATTGGGCAATTGCTTTTGGACCATTGCAGTTGCAGTTCTGCTTTTGAAACCCTGTTGGTGTCTCCCTGCCTTGATGGAAAATCCTTATCCCAGGGTTCGGGGTGCTGGTGAGTGATGCAGTTTGAGGACCAAAATAGAGTAGGGTATTTTTGTTTGAATTGTCCCCAGTATTTTTAATAGCTCAGAGCCAGCCACATGTCCTGGACACATGGGATGAAGGCGTGAAACAGTCATCCTGGCACAGTTTGCTCCCTGAGCTCCTTCTCTTGGTGTTCAAACATGACAAGCTCTAGCTGAGACTCTCGTACCCTCATTCACCTCTTTGTCTTGTGGTTTCTCCAGTGTAGGAAGAAAGGGAAGGGAAAGACTTTCCCCCTCCCTGTGAGCATGGCTAAACATCAGCAAAGGTCTCTGAGGTTGCATGGAGCTGGGTAAATGCTGACTGGTATTAATAATACCCTGCCCCTTTTTGCTAGTGTGCTCCCCCTTGGAGTCCAGATCTTCGATTATTATTATTACCGTTTTTTATTACTGTAGCTGTTACGATGTGGGGAAGCTGAGGAGCAATGTTTGGCCACCTCCATCTTGCATAGTCACCCCCTGCCTAGTGCATACCCATGGGGTGGGTAGCTTATGTACCAACCCCTGAGCAGCTACGGCTCTCTGGAGGGCTCAAGGGAGCCCACTGGTCCCCTGGTCCTGTGCAGGCTCATCCCCACCACCCAGGGCTCTTAGGTTGGAGCTGCTCCTGCCTCCTTGCAGATCCACATAGGGGCAGATGGGGAGATAGAAGAGGGCAGGGGGAGGGATGTAGGGGGGTGGGAGCCTGGCTGAAAGGGTTACAGCCAAATGCAAACAAAAACATGATGCAAATGAGCTGCTTGCAACAGGTAGCCTTAATCAGATGCTGTCAGATGAATTCAGCATCTCTCCGATTGTCGCCTGCACTAGCCTCCCGTTCGGGAGCCCTCATCTGCTCCAGATGTGGTTTAATTTACTGCGACTTGGCTAATTACTGTAATTAAGGATTAATTACTGTTAATTACTTTCACATAAACTCAACGCCAGTCAAAGAGCGGAGCCTTATGAAGCCTGCCACAGCAGCAAACACAAGCACGGCAGCTTGGGTGGGCCCGCCAGGTCCTCGGGGTGATCCTGAGCTGGTACCCATCACCCAGCTGGCCCCTAGCCCTGGCCCTCACCCCATGGATCAACCCCTTCCCAGCCTTCCCGGGGCCAGTGGGCACGCGTGGCAGAGCTCCAGATGGCATCCAGAGAGCCAACCACCGTTATTATCGTTAATAATTAGATAGAGCGGGGATTTGCTGTGCAAACGCTGGTTAGGAAGGGAGGCCAGCAGCATCTCCAGCAGGCTCTTGAAAGATGCACTGGGCTGACCACCTTTTCCATCCCCAGCCCTTCCTTGCGATCCCAGCCCTCCCCTTCTCCATCACCCCATCCCCAGTATGACCCCCTGTATCCCCAGGAGACCTTTAATATGCAAAAGACACAACGTTGTTGTGCTTCCCCCGGCGTCCCACATGCAAGAAGCTGCTTTAGCAAACAAGGGGAAAAAAATCAACCCTGTATCTAAGGGAACGGGAGCCAGGAAAACCTGCGGTGGGTGCGGGAAGGAGCACCACAGTGATTCATGGCCAGTATGGTGTGCAGTATTCCTGTGGGAAGCAGGGGTCTGCTGGTGGTGGGAGGGCTTGTCCTGCTTCTCTGACTCCCTCAGACTTGTTAGGCTCTGTATCTATTTGACTTAGTAGTTTTAGAGGCCCTGGAGCTTTTTCCACCATAGCAGAGGGAGGAAGACCCTGGTGTTGGGGTGGGGAGATGAGGTGCAGCGGTGGTAGCAAAACTGGGAGCGGGCCGTGCTCTGTCCTCGCCTGCAGCCCTGGCTGGATCTCATGGCCGCGCATGTAATATGAAGGCAGGATGGGGAGAGAAAAATTGGCATGATTAGATGGGTATTGTTCTATTAGATCTCTGCCTGCTTGCTGTTGTGTCTCAGCATTTGAAGATGAAACATATTCATTTAGCTCCCAGGATGAATGGTTTTAATAAGGGGAGCAAGATGAGGTGGGGTAGTCCTGATGACTTCAGAGACCCATCAACTCTCCCCCTAAGGCCATTTTGGTGATGACATGGGCCACACGACCATTAACGCCACAATCAGGACAAGTTTTCCGTGTCCCTGTGAATCCTTCAGCTGGGAAGAGCGTGTTTCGGAGCCCAGGAGGAGATGTGTATCAGCGGTAATCGGATTGAGCCTGCGGGAAGGCAGGCATGGGGTTGAAGCAGCGGCTCCCGGGATGTGATTCCCGGGGGGGCAAGGGGGATCAGGGATGCAGGCTGGCTGCTGGGGGGAGCTTCGAGGGGCGAGTGGCCAGCCGGTGTCTGCTGAATTGCCACCTTCCCCGACATGCCGGCACCTGGCTGATGCCACCCTGCATAGCGGCTGAGACCCTGCAGTGCTCACTAGTTATTTCTGCTCTATCCAGCACCTCTCTCTGCCATCCCACCTGGCCACGACCACTTCGCTGCCATCCATCTCCAGGCTGGCTGTGGCCAGCTCAAGTCCCAAACCATGGTAATTCCCGTGATTAGAAGCATCCCTGGGGGCAGGGGAAGGGACACCAACCCACTGCTGGTATCTGTGTGCCCCAACCTGGCCAGATTGGAGCCAGGGGTGTGCAGGGGGAAGCGTGCTCCGGCAAGCGAGACGGGGAAGCCAGCCAGTGCTCCGGCTGTCAGCTCTGCTCAGCCCGGCTGTCAGGCACTGGGACGTGGAGGGCCTCATTGCTTTAATTGACACCTTCCCCTCGCATCCCACGCTCGGCTGTCCCAGCCTCATCCTTCCTTTCATCTGCTGTTTCCTCCTTAGGAGAAAGGGGGAGGGAGGTGCGGTCAGCTCTTCTCCTTGCCCCTGGTGCCAAGACTGGGAGAGAAGTGGGGAGACAGAGAGCTGGACCAGGCAGGGGTCAGAAACCTGGTTGGTATCTTTCACATGATGTTTTTGTGTGCACCCAAACATCCAAGTGTCCCCTGTGGATTTCCTTGCCCCTGTCCTTTTCCAAGGCACTGCAGAAATGTCTCGTGGCAGCACTCCTGGGTAATTTTTGCCCGTGGAATGACCAGAGCCTGAATACCCATAGGATTTATGGTCATGCGTTGCTGTTTTGGAGGCATCTCCTGTGTACTTGTCAGTGAGAAGGAGCTAGGGATGGTTGCGCTGTGGAGCATGTACTGGCCATGCTGCAAAGTGTTATGAAGCCCAAAGGAGAGGTTGAAAGGTGGGGGCTGGAGGTGCTGGTAGGATGGCTTCATCTTCCTGACGCACATTGTGTCCAGCACACCAGGGTGTCCTTCTGAAAGCCAGCAGATTCTGCCGCTTTCTGGGCCAGGAAGGGGAACAGATGTCTGTGGGATGAGGGTTTGTGGCTGGTGCCCCTTTCCTGGAAGGGACATCAAAGTCATCTCCTCATTTTCCCAAATAAATGGAAAGTAGGAAAGCTTGGATTCCTTGTCCATCAGGAGCTGTGGGAGCAGGCTGTGACTTGGTCCAGTCAGGGCCAAAGCTTCCTCTAGAAGCTTGCTCTTCAGGGTGAAGAACCCATTTAGAAATTCCCATATCAGGAGCTTCAGGTGCAATGGTGCATTCAGCTCTGGGTAAACTGAGGCACATGCAGTGCCCAGGACTGGTGCTGAGACCCGCTCTGATGGCAGCCACCACTGCCTGGTGTGTGCAGCCACTCCCTGATTTTGGCTGTTCCATCCAGCACTGCAAAACTTGCCCACTCCAGCTAGCAGACAGGCTCCAGAGTTGGTCTTTGGATGGAGGCCTCAGAAAGCTTTGCCGTGACTGCGGCTAGTCCTGCAAGGACCTTCCTTGCCTGTACCATGGAAATAAAAACTATCTACATTCACCTCTGCCCCTGGTTTTCCTTGCTGGGGGTCTCATGAACTGAGTCACCTCCAATGCTGAGCTCAGGAAAGCAGCGCAGGCAGAAGGGAGAGGTCTCCACCGTCCACCCATTTTTGCTCTCTATTTATTTAAAAGTTGGGAGCCCTTTGATGTCTGCCTCTGCAGCTCGCCTTCCTCCAGGAGGCTTGGAACAGCCTGCGTAATTAGCCCAGAAATATGCCGCTTTCATGTGGGTCAGGCGACCCAAGCAGAGAAGAGATTTCCAAGGTCTTTGTTCTACTGCGGGAAAAAATGTTGTTTGGGGTTTGGTGGGTTTCAACAGAGCTCTTCTCGCCCTTCCCTTTTTCTCCTACTGCGGGATGGAGCTGGGGGCTTTGGCGGGAGAAGCACACGTGGCAGGCTGCTGCTTGGCAGGAGACGGGCTCTTTGGTGCTGGGCTGGGGGAACATGCAGATGTGTCTTGTGCTTGAGCAAGGGATCACCCAGAGCCACACTCCAGCTGTCCTAGAGGAAGAGCCAAACAACCCAGTTATTGCGAGAGCACTTTCCCACAGCTTCAGGTTTCTTCCCTATTCACCCTAAAAAGCATCCAGGGCAGGGCGCTGCTCTCCCAAGCCCTGGTGGTCCCTGCCTACAAGCAAGTCCATGCTTTTGGTTGGCTGTTGAGCCAGAGATTGCTGCGGGTGGGTCGTGATCAAGGATGGTAGGTCTGTGTTTCCTGCCCTGACAGGGTGGCGAGAGCCTCTGCAGTTGTGCTGCAACTATGAGCATTCATTTTTATACCAGGGGTTTGTTCCTTTCCCACCGTGTTTATTTTGTTGGGGTTTTTTGAGGGGTGGGCTCAGATGCATTACTTTTCACATCTTTTCTGGGACCCATCCAGGTCCTCCCAGTTGCAGTAGAACCATCAAAGAGGGACCAGAGGTGCTCCAGCAGGAAAGGTAGAGATGTTCTCCTGCCTTTGGAGGTGGATGTGTTGGCAAACTGGTTTTTGGGATCCTGGGGATTTGGTTTGGGAACATACCTGCATCGTGATGATGGTGGGTGTGCTGTGTCGCATCCTGAAGGCAGCAGGAGGCACAGGGCACTTTGGAAATGGAACAATGAATGGGGTTTGTGTTTATTTATTTCCACTTTTTCTCCCTTGGGACTTAAAAAAGCCCCACAACAAGCAACCCCAATCCACCCAATAAACCTGAAGCCACCAGATAATTAAATTTCTCCCCCAAAGCAGGGCTGATGCTCAGAGCTGGCTTCTGTGGACACAGGCATAGCTCTCACCTTTGCCTTCTTACTTCTCATGTATCTCTTGCTTAAAGACCTTGTGCCATCTTCCTGCCTAGAAGGGATCCATGGGGCCTCCCTGGGGAGCCCCCTCCTCTTCCTGGGTCTGATTCCTTCAGCTGTCATGTGAGGGATGCATGAATGTGACGGAGCCCCCCGCTCTGGTCCACACAGGTCCCTGGTGCCCGCATATGCCCCATGCATGTGCCTATGGGATACAGGTACATGGGAGTGCTGTGTTTAGGCCACATTAATGAGCATGAGGGGAGACTGAGGGAAATGGATCATTTGTGGTTACGATCTGGCTACTGTCAAAATACAGTGTTATTTTGATGGTTGCTTTGTCTTTGCTCTCTGAGCAATATGAAGGTAGTTTCTTAGCAACAAAACTGTGTTCTCAAACAATACCAGTGAAAAACAACCCCCCAGAAGAAGAGGAGGCAGCCTCGAGAGCACGTTTCCTGTACATCCCCGGCCACACTGCATCTGTAAATTAGGTGGAGAATGTCTTACTGGAAGTCAGGCGCTTGCCCATGACCGTGGTGCCATGCTAGTGCTGCTTCTGTCTTTCCTGGGGTGGGTTCCTTGGGATGGAATCACTGTGCCTTTTGTAGATGGGTAAACTGAGGCAATCTGGTGTGGGAAGAGTGCCATGGGATGCCTTTTAGATGATAGGGGAGAATCTGAGCTTCTGCGTAATGAAGCTCGCCACGTGGTGCCTGGCAGACACTGTCTTGGACCTCTCGCGGCCAAGCTCTTCTCCAGGGTCTCATTGCTGCATCTCAGATGGATCCCAGAAGGAGGGCAGGAGGGTGCTGCCTGCAAACAATTTTGGCAATGGCTCTCCTGTGCAATTTGGAGTGTCTGTCCTTTGAAGGCGGTGCTGGGCCTGGTGTCTGTGCTGACGTTGGAGTCCATGAGAGCAAGCGGTTCCTCCAGCCAAGTATCTGCCAGGCTGCGTCGGGAGAACTTTTATCATTTCTGTCACAGACATCACAACTCGCTTGTCTTACCATACATCTTCCTAAATGTGACAGAATATTCAGCTGTTATTAATTGAATACTCTCTAATTTAACTGCTTAGCAGGAGGGAGAGCGACTGGTTTGTCTCAGCATGGAGAGCTGCCATTGGACGCACAGGAGGTTTTGGGGTGTGGAGAGGTAATTGGTGAAATGGGGCTTTTGGACTTGTTAGCAAGGGGAGCCCCCTCTCCTGCCTGGACCTGATCCTGATCCCGATCCTCATCCTGACAGGGAAGGGTTCCAGCATCTGCTGTGTCTCCTGGTCCTGGGGCAGGTGGCCAAGCCCTGACTGGAGATACTGGGGACATTATTGCCTCTCCATCCCATCCTGGCATTACTGTCTGGGGAAGGAAGGGAAGGGACACCACAGGAGTGTGGCTAGGAGCTGGTGATGGTCCCTGGGGGCCCAGGAGGGAAGGGTGGTTTGGACTGGGTTGTCTCTGCCTCCTTTCAGGTGTCTGGAGGTGACACCTGCAGCGCATAAATCCCTCCTGTGCTGAGCTGCTGGTAGCAAAACTCAGCCCCTTGCCTGAATTGCAGCACCCATCACAGCCTGGCTAGTCGCTCTGTCCCCAGCAGATCCCAGTTGTGGCTCCTTGTCTTCCTCCTCCACCTTAACATCCACCTATAGAAATTCCAAAAATGTCACACATGCAAACTGGTTGTTATCATTGGGTTGCTGAGAATCTCAGCTCTTTTGGAGCATGTGGGAGGCACCCTTCCTTGCTCTCACCTGGATGTGGACTGGTGAGGGACCTTACCCTCCAGCCACCCTAGCCTCGTGTCCACTTGCACACGTGTGCTCGCCTCTTTCTGCCGCTCACCCAGAAAGTTCAAACCTGGAGTCAAGTTTATTGTTTCTATCTCGTTTATTTTAAGTATAGTTTTACACTTTATTATATGCTGTGACATCTTAAATGGAGCCTGTCACTCTATCTTGACTACTGCTAGGGGCTACAGCCACTTACTGTGTCAGGCTTTTCGGCAGCCCTGATTAACGATATCAAAACGAATGGATCCCGGTGCAGGCACAAGCAGGAAAATCAAGGGTTGATTTGCATATTCAAATCATGCATGGCATCAAAAGGCGACAGCTCGTGCACATATTGCACCGACACACCCCATGGATGCACAAGCGTGCTGCCGCGCGTCCCTGTGTACAGGACCTCTGTATGTTGGCTGTGTCCATGAAAACCTTCATCTATTTTATGTAGTACCTTCAGCCAAAAGGAAAAAGCTTTTCTCTTTTTTTTCCATGATGTTTTTCATCTCCCTGGACAATATATCAATTAGGATAGCTAAACGGAATAATACTATTCTTTTTTTTTTCTCAAGAGCCTGTTGGGATACGTTGCAGAATTGCCCATGCAAATGTTTGGGTTGTTTTTTTCTGAAAGTAACATTTTGTTAGGTTAATTCATGCACTGGAAAAACAAACTTTCTGTTCTTCCAGTCCAATCTCCACTTACAAGTCAGGTTTTTGTAACCCTGTCATTAAAATGCGAGGTAGCCTACAGTAATTTGAATATTTCATTCTGCCGGCTGCTAATGCACTCTGCATTACAGATGGTACTTGCTCCATCCTTCTGGACTGGGTTCAATTATAAATGAAAGTAGGGAGCTGAGATTTGTCTTTTTGTCTTTGCTTAGTTGGAATAACACAATAAAGCTTGATGGGTAGGAATTCCTCAAGCTGCCTCTTCTTTGCCCGCAACGTCGCCCGTGTAGCTTTCCTCTCTTGATAGCGGATCCCACTTGTCTGTCAAGTTGAGCCTGAAGTATTTGGGTTGGCAATGGCAGGGTTTTTCACAAGTCATTTTGGCTCAGATGTGTTGTATCTTCTTTTTGGAAGCGCCCAGTTCAGTCCTTCACTTGCTGGCCTCTGCATCCCCTTTTGCAACCCAGGCAGAAAGCAGGAGTAGGAGAAACCCGCTTGGGCCGGGGGAGGAGAGTGCTGGATGGCTTTGGTGATGGTGGAGACACTGCTGGGATGGTGGGGACATCTCCCTATCCATGTGTGTCCCTTTCTAAACAGGGAGAGGAATAACAGATTGGTCCTCATTTGGAGAAAAGCGATGGGGATGCAGAGCAGCCCTCCTCCATCCTAGGGTTGCTGCCCTGGGCTCTTCCCCAAGCCCCTGGGAATACCAGGGCCCCTGGAGATCCAAAGAAAACATTCACCTCTGCTTCGTGATTAACAAAAAGGGGGGTCACAAGCCTCTTGCCCAGCTGCACGGAGGCTCTATATTACATACAGATGCCTTTTGCGAGCTCCTTCCCCATCCCCGACCGGTGAAAGCAATATTGCCGAGGGAGTCAGAGGAGGTGAGGGCAGGGCTTTCAATTTGGTTTTACATTTACAAGGACCAGATGGCCTCACTGGAGATGATCTTTGATCTGGGACACAGACGGAGTCAGGCAAAGATTTAAAAAAAAAATAATTTTTTTTTCTCCCTCCCTTTTTAATCTTCTCTGTCTTTATGGCAGGGGCCTCTCTCACAGGAGTAGGGGAGAGCTGTATGTCCATCTGTCTGGCCAGTGTGTCATGGGGCTGGGTGTCAGCCTCTCTTTGCCTGAGGGTGCTGCTGAGCTGTGTGGACAGTGGGCTTGGTGACAAAGCTCCAAGTCAGGTTGTTCAGGGTAGAAGGCAGAGGCAGATCCTGTTACACCACTGCCCCTCAGCACGGAAATCTGTGTCAACAGCCTCTTGTAAGGAATATAATTAAACACGCGCAGGCACCTCAAAACATAAATGCCACTAATTGATCCTTTTTAATTATTTTTCCCCCTTTTCTCTTGTGTCTTACACCCTTTCAGCAGCACAGAGGTGCGGGGCATCTCTCCTCCCCTTTTACCTTGCCAGTTTTGGGTTTCTTTCTTCCCTTCGCCCCCCCGCCCCATGTGTTTTGAATGGAGCGGGAGTGAAGGCAGCTGATCCTATTTCACAAGCGCTTGGACTCTTGCAGCACTCTCCCTCCTGTCCAAACAGATCGTTTACAGAAAGGGGCCTCTATTTAAAGAAGGAACTGAACGTTCAGAGCTGTTTTCTGGCCTTAAAACGCTGCCGACCGGCTGTTGTCTTTCAGAGAGTCGGGCTTTGTCTGGCGCGCTTGAGGACTGGGTTTGACGCCAGGCTCAGCAGGTCGGCACGGTGGCGCGAGGGACTGAGCGTTGTGCAAAAAATGTGCTTGTTTAGTTGCCTGAGATCAGTAAATCCCAGCAAAGCTGGGTTCAATGTACCATGCTTTAGCCATGGGAGCTTGATGGACTGTCCAGGCTCTGGCAAACTTGACCTCTCTGGGGTGCTGTAAGTGGGACGAGGTTGGAAACCAAGGAAATGGAAAAGGAGCATTCAGGTAGGTTTTGGTGTAATTTATATATAGCATAGACAGAAAGACCTTGTCTGTAAGGGAGGTGTGTAAGGAGTTAGATCCTGGAGGGCTGTGGTACTTCAAAAATATACTGGTATGACATGCATACACGCTCTAGGGAGTTTGTCTCTGGTTCTGTTGTCTAGGTGACATCTATAACAATGTGAAGTGGCTTGATAATGTTCCAGTACAGGCCATGCCTGAAAGTAGATACCTGATATTTTCCAGTGGCTTATATGTTGTTTGGTTATTAGGAAGAACTTCTTTGATAAGCAGGTTATAAGGCATTGGAATGGGTTGCCCAGGGCAATGGTGGAGTCCATATCCCTGGAGGTATTTAAGAGCCAATTAGATGGGGTGCTTAGGGATATGGTTTAATGGGTAGACTTGGTAGTGTTGGATTCATGATTGGACTACATGATCATACGGGTCTTTTCCAATCTAGACATTTCTGTGATTCTAAATGATGACTGTGCTGCAAGTGTTGAGATGGAATTTCTGATGCCTTTGGTTATGGTTGAGTCTTGTGCTTTGGACTTGGTGTATCCTCATAGGCATATAAATTCCTTTCCAGTTTTTCATGGAGAGGGCTTTGAATCGCTTATTACCATTGCTGAGGGAGAGGTGGACATGGGGAGGGATCATTTGCAATGTGTCTGGAACAGGAGACCCTGACTTTCAGGGAAGAGCAGTGTCCGGTCTCCACAAGGCAGAGACCCTGGGCCATGTCTGATCTCAGAAAAGGTGATCACCAATGGTAGGCATTTCTGATCCACTCATACTTGGCAGTTGCTGCCATCTCCGCTTTGCCAAGGCAGTAGGTTTCTTACTGCAGAACTCATCCCTGAGGTTTCATCCTGGATGGAGTATCCTTTCTTAATAGTTATTCCTTCTCTTTTGCTTCCCTCTTGTCTGCATGCACCAACTGCAACCACCTTCTCCAAGCACCAAGGAAAGAAGCAGCCTTTAAATAAGCAAAAGTGTGGCAGGGGCCATGCTCAGCTCTTGGGTTGCATCAGAAGGTTGCTGCTGGAAATGGGAACATGGTTCTGAGCAGAGAGTGTGCCAGTAAACAGGAGGCAGGGAGGTCTCTTGGCAGTGGAGGGAGAGGACATAGCCCCGGGACACTGCAGTGGGAGCCTGTTGCTTGTCTGTCCCCAGCGTGTGGTAAAGATGTCTGACGTGGTTCTGCACTGCTTGCTTTCTGAGAGAGAAAGGGAAGGAAAAAGCAGCATTATTTCCTGTAATGGCTTGGCTCTGAGACCTGGAAAATCTCTTCCATTGTATAAAATCCCAAATCCAGCCCATGGCAAGGCCATCAACTTGGCAACAGAGCAGCAGTGCCCTTGGCCATGTGATGGGCAGGGGGTACCTTCAAATAATATTAAAAACCCAAGGCTTGAGTGGGACATTGCTACCTAAAAATCTCCAAGCCAGCTTTCCTTGGATGGAGTCTCGGGGTCATATTTTTTTTTAAGGATGGCAGGAGAAGAGACTCTGAAATGCAGCTCTTCATCTTGGGCACTCTCCAGTCTTTTCCCCTGTGACTTTCTTGCCCTGGCTACTTTAAGCATTGAGCAGCCTTTCGCAGGCACTGTGTGTCCAGGGGAGATGACCTTTCTGAGACGAGATCAAGCTGGAAAGGCAGCTTCCTTCGGGGGGGAAAACCTCTCTTTGTTTGTCCTAAGGTTTCAGGGCTTGGCCTGGGGCAGTCAAAATGGGACCCTTGTCCTCAGAGGGGCTCTGGAGGCCACGGCTTCTCATTAGCAGATTCAGCTCATTCAAAGGACCCATTTCTTTTCAGCAAGGAGAGTTCATATGCAAAGCACTGCAGAGATCCCATCCCAACTGGCGTTCAGAGTGCGGGGTGGTTTATGGCTGGACCTGTCCTGGGAACAAACACATCTTTTGTCTGCTGATTTGTTCCTTCAGGGCTCAGGGAGCCCTATGTCCATTCCATGCTCCATGCTGGGTCATATCTCCAAGAATGACCAACTCCAGATCCAAGCCATCTCCTGGGGTGGGGTTGATGGCTTACTCTGCTCCTCAGTGACAATTTGCTCTCTCAGTGCTGCAGAAAGGACACCAGTCCATCACCCAAACACCACTGGGAGAAGGTGAGATCCTGGCACAGCAGGTACTGCCCTTGGAGGGAGTACATCACAATATTAGATTCTTTTGCCCCATATCACAATCTAGGGTTGGAAAAACTCCCAAATGCACTCCCAAGAGGTGTGAGAAGGTTGCACGTGTGCATGTTTGTGTTATCTTCCTCCCGTACCCTGACTGCAATAACAGTTCACCATCTCAGCCACTGGCTCTTCTCCACGGTAGATGCTGCTCTCCCAAGCCAGGCCAGCCCGTGCTAAGTTAGCTGGGTTACATCTTCTCAAATCTGGTCCAGCAGCCAAGCAGCGCTGAATCTCACCCTGCTTTCCTTTATCTCCTGCAGCTGCTGCTCTGAGCAGCTGGAGGTCAGTCCTGGTCTCCATCGCAGGAGCTGGGGTGAGATGGAGGAGGCTGGGTGGTCACAGACAATCTCATCCTTACCATGTGGTTGCTGTGGCTGGAGAATTTGAGATGTGCTGCATTTGCCGATGCAGATAAGGGATTGATTGCACTTCAGAGCTGTAACTGGACCCTGCTAATCCTGACTGTTAGGAAAGGGAAAACTGCTGTGTGAGATAAGCCGAGGGTAGGATTGCTGCAGCCCACTTCAGCATCACTCCTCAGCATCAGCCTGCTTTGTGGCCAGACCACGAACCTGGCCTGGGCATATACAGGGTGTTCAGTGCCATGGGATGGGATTTGTGTGTGGCCAAAATTTATCTGTGCTCTTCTAGAGGTCCCTTCCAACCCCTAACATTCTGTGATTCTAAGGGAAGAATGCCAGTAAGACAGGGTTGACTCCTCAGTGTCCACCGTTTGTTTCTGGGGTGACAGGTTGTTTGCAGAGTGTTACTGGGGGAAGTAAAGTTCATTTTCATAATCAGGTGGAGTTGTGAAGCTCCTCTGTGGGAAATTTGTGCTGGAAGAATTGGTATCTGAGAGAGGAAGAGGTGCTTTGTCCACTCGTGGGGTGGTTGGCTTGTTTTTAATGTCTGCAAGCACTTCTAGCCTGCTTTCTGCCCCTAAACCGCCTCTGTTCAGCGACCTGCTTGTGGTGATCTGTTCAGTGAGCTCTTGCTTGTGCAAGAAATTCAATCAGCTCTGGATTCTAAGCACTACCTGCTCCCAAATTTCAGATGGGAAAATTACAGAGGGGAGTTTTGCTGCTGAAGCTGATTGGAGTTGACCACCAGCCTGCAGTGAAGCATCCGTGAGTAGACATGAGTTGTGGTCTCAGGACTGTAAAAAGAAAAAAAAAAGCACATTTAAATTTGATCCACAGTGCTTCATTCAACCACAACACAGCAATAAATGAGGGGGAATTTTTTCACTGTGAGAGTGATGGAACACTGGAAAGCCCAGGGGGTTTGTGTAGTCTCCCTCTCTGGAGACATTCTAAACCCGCCTGGACATGTTCCTGTGTGATCTGGTCTAGGTGATCCTACTCTGGCAGGGGGGTTGGACTAGGTGATCTTTCGAGGTCCCTTCCAGCCCCTGACATTCTGTGATAATTGGGCATGTGGGGACATGGCCAAAAGTTTCTGTACCCATCTTGCTCGCTCACTGTGAGCTAAACTGGTCGGCAGGAGCAGGATGCAGGGAGGGACTGGAAAGACATGCTCATTTGTGTTCATTCAGCTTCCCAGGGAGTCACATTTTTGGGGGTAATCTGGTTTTCAGTAATCACTGCAACATTGTGCCTTATTTTTGTGGCTATTTTAGATCATTTTCCAGTTTAGGGGGGAATACTTTTTTTCCACCCCAATGTGTTAGTGATAATTTTCCAGGCCTTTTGATAATTTTCCTGCCATATCTTCTCTTGCTATGGCAACCCATTTGGCATTTGGGATGGGGTTAGGAAAATACTGGTTCAGACTCGTTGCCAGCGCTGTGAAAAACGCATCTCTCTTCTGCCGCTTCTGTGGCACACGCAAGCTGCATCCTCCTGAAGTGATGGAGAGCTGCTGCAGGGAGCTAAGAAACTTTCTGGCATGTGATAAATTCCTTTCTCCCATTTCCCATACCCCAAAATTACAGTTTGAGGGTAATTCAGACTTTTTTTTTTTATTATTTGTTTTTAATTTCGATTGGATTCAGTGAAGAATTTGGACTCTTCCACTCCAGAATGGTGGGAAGTTAACAGTTTTTTAAAGCAGTTTGGTTGTTTGAAATGGACCCAAATTTGAATTTAAAAAAAAAAAAAAAAAGAAAATGAGGGGGGGAATTATAATGTGAAATGGGAAGCAAAGGTTTAATTTTTTATTCAGAAAACATTTGATTGATCTGAATTTGGGTTGTGATGTAATTTCCAAAAGCTGGTATGGGTAGGAGGGTTCTCAGGTCCACTGGCCTGAGCATCTGATGCCTCTGCTGTTGATCATGGTGATGGCTGCATCTCCAGGAGGGCTTGTTGGTCATAGCTGCAGTTGGCCTGTAGGATTAGATGGACTCCTACTTTGAACTGATGTAACTGGTTTCCATCTCTGTGGGAATACATATCATCTCAATTCTGCAATCCTTATGGACTAAAGAACATGTCTCCACCTTGAAAGGCATCTCTCATAAAATAGTTCAAGTGCTTTGTTTCCAGACAGGCCTGATGGACACTCCCGTGTTGGGAGATGAGGTGAGTTTGAGAGAGTCCAGGATGGCTTTGCAGTGCTTATGGGTCACGAGACTATTTCTTGATTTGTTGCTGGGATTTTCAGTTTGATTTATGGCTCTAGACTGTGAAGATTGGTGACAGAAATGGCCCATTGGTTTCACAATGTTCCTTCTTTTTCTGGGAAATAAATAAATAAAGTAGATGCACAAAAAGCCATTTTGCCAGCTGAAATTTTCCATGCCTCATCTCACAGCAGCCTGTTTTGGAAAATCTGAGCAAAAATCTGTTCATCCCTTTGTAAGTTTTGGAAAGGTTGGAGCAAGGAGGGGAACTTTTATGTCAAATGTAAGAAAAAACCCTCAACTTCTCTTAATTCCCACTTCTTGGGGAGCGTGTGTGTCAGTGTTATTTGGAAATTTCACCTTCTGTTTATGTTGGAAATTGGTATTTGTGTTTTAGTGTTGGTCTTCTCAGTGGCTTTATGTAAATATGGTGACTGTAATGCAGATGGGTTTAAAACTCCCTGTGACTACTTAACACTGAAGTGCTGAGCGTTGGTTACCAAGATTGTTAATACCCCTCTAAGATGGACAGGGTAAGATGCTGTCTGTCATGTGGACCCTTGAACTGGCAATATGGAGACGGAGCCAGAGGCGCTTTACTATCCCTCACAAAGCTCTTAAGAGGTTTATTTATTCCTTCTGAGCATAGGGTCTTGAAGATGACCCTTCTGAAGATCCAGGACACTGGATTCTGCTTTGTGGCTGGGGTTTGCTGTTGCAGAAGAGCGTAGGCTGCAAATATACTTGCACAGGAAAAAAAAATTGAGGAGATTGGCTGAGTGAGTGAGGTCTGAGTAGTTTTCTGCACGAAGTTTGGGAAGAGCAGCTCGAGCCCATGCCTTTATGGGTCAGACACAGATCAGTCTCTCCTGACTTGCTTGTGACTATACGTATGAGTACAAGGAGGACACATCCACATGTCCTTAATGTGTAAGCCACTTAATGTGTAACAGTTCTCCAGTCTGAGGCAGGTGGGAATATTTTTATACTAAGTACAGTGCTGTTGATCTTCAACATTTACAAATGTGAACTCAGGCTTCAGGGAATATTGAGAGCAGCTTAAAATAAGGTGATCAGTTGCTAGTTTTGTTAGCAGGGGCATTTGCTGGCATTGTGGCTGTCCTTCTGTTTGCTGGCTGTTGGTTTAGATATAAAGGTGTAAAACCATACGTTTAAAGAAAACTGGTGAGTTCATATGGCTCTTGAAGCTGGGTCTTCTTGAGCCCAAGAAAATCATCTGCATATTGCAGATGGTGGATAAATTGCAGAAGGTTGGAAGAGGGCTGATGTGTGTTTCACAGCCTGGCTGTGGCTGCATGGGTCTGCACAAGGGTTTTTGGAGGAGCTTCTGTGCTTGCCTTGTATGCATCACACCACAGGTGCACCTCCTGGTCCAGGAAAGGATTTGGGGTAGACCTTGTTTATCAATATGTGGGTGAGGCATCTGTGATTTGCTGATGAGTGTCTTCATAGGGAAGGAGGCAACTTGCCCTGCTTGTGTCTGTAGGAGAGAACAGCAAGAGGAGCCAGAAGTGCTTCACCAGCAGCATCGTCTCACTGGGTATCTCTGCTTTCCCCAGGGGAAATTCATGCCGAAGATCAGCTCAAAGCCCTACAGAGGAATTGTCCACTTCTCTTGAAACTCTGTTCTTGGGTTGGTTGTTCCCCCCCAAGTATATCTTAGGCACAGTGAAGGCAGGAAAGAAAACCCTTCTGAAAATCACAACCTAATTACTCCCATCTGCTCCAGCACTGCTTCCCATTTCTGCCTGCCAGGATGCTTGTCTCCGATGCTAAGTAGCACATTATTTTCGATAAGTTGCAATCATTTACTTGAAATCTCCTTCTCCTTTAAAATGTCTCCCTGGAAAGACAATTCAGCAAGTTGGGATTGGGCAGAAACAACCCTGAGAAAACCCATCCAGAAGCAGCCCAGCTCAGGTGTGAGGGTGAGTGCTCCTCACAGACTCATTAACACCACACAACAGGTTTCTTCTTAGGGTGGGTTTGTTAAAACATCCAGTCACTGGGACCAGCCCTTGGCTGGTGGTGTAAGCAAACAGAGCTGTACAGGAGCTGCCAGCTCAGGTAGTTGGAGGGAATTTTCACCAGGCAGTCCCAGCAAATTCTACAGGACTTCACTTTTGCTGCTGAAGTCATCAGAGTTGAGGAACCAACACCAGCTCTGGGGGATCTTTCATCATTGCAACCTGACTTGGCTTTACGTCATTCCCTGTACCACTTTCTTAGAATATGTCCCTGGAGAGGCTCTTCCCACTGCTCCACCTTGCCATAGCCTGCTGGTGTGTCTCCTGCTTGGTCTAAGACTTCTAACCCCAGGAGTCCTGGCTGGCACCTGACTGGGGATGAGCACTCATATGTGCAGCAGCACCCAAGGGGAGACACAAGGATGAGAAACAGTAGGGAATGCTGTACCAACCACAGCCTGCATCTCCTTGTGAGTGGATGTATCCCATGCTGAGAGTCTGACTGGGACAGGGCTCTGCTTCCCACATCTCCTCAGCTTGAGTGCACTGACTGCAGTAGGATAAATTTCCCTTTCTAGAACAAAGGTAGAGCTTGGAGGTTTGAGTATCCTTTTCTGTTGTCACTGTTGAGCCATAATCTTCTGCTAAGCTTATGCCATCACCCCCATCGTGTTTGATTGCCTTTATGATGACATCTGTCTGTGTGGCTTGTGTGCTTCTGATATGGAGGGTTTAGAAGGTGTTGAGAGCAGAGAATTGCTAAGCTGAAGGATTTTGGGGTGGCCTTGGAGAAGAGAGTTGGTGTGTGCTCAGCTCCTGCTCTGATCTGGCTTCTTAGGTCCCTTTGGAAAAATACTCCCAAGAAAATGGAGTAAATAATTGAGAGGATGGTGGTATGGAGAAGCAGGAGGATCCTGGTATCCACCTTTGTGGATGTCTCAGGTGTTTGCATAGCCCTAGGCCATCCCCACAGTGCATCCTGTTCTGAAGACATAAGCCAGCATCGTGTCTATCAAGAACTGTTTCTGCTGCCCCATGACCCCACCCTGTCCATATGTCAGGCTGCATGGCCACCCAAGCACATGGGGACACCAGGCACAGGTACCGTGGTGGGGACATACAGGGGGTGCTGTCTTCCCATCTCATGTGAGCTTGGAGCCAGCTGCTCTGTTGGTGCTTCTTGGAGGTGTCCAAGTTGGTAGGAAATACCTTGGAGCATCTGAAAGCTCTGCTGACTCGATGCCATTTCCATCCCACATTCCTGAGTCACAGGGTAGGCAGGGAGACAGGAAGCAATTTTCAGCTTTGTCTCCTTGCCTGGTTCTCCAAAGCCAGTCCTGCCACTACCTCCCTGTGTCCTGCACCACAACCACACTACTGAGCCAGCCTAGGACTGGGATTTGTACAATGTTCTCTATGATACCTTCCTCAAGAGGCAGAAGGAGCAAGTGTGTAAGCTGGGAGCCATTTCCGAGCTGCTGAAACTGGTCTCTGTGATCCTGGGTGGTGTCTGTGACCAGACTTCAGGCTGGTGGCTTGGTGGTCCCCAGCTGCTGGTGTTGGTGGCAGTGACTCTGCTACAGCCTTGCTCTTTGGTTCTCCTCCATGGTCAGTGTTTCACAGCAGGCAAATCACCTGGCTTGGCTTTGCTTTTAAAACACATCCATATATCTGTGCATATATATACCTATATATTTGCATGTGTGTGTATATATATATTTTTTATAAAAATGCATTTTGAGACAGCAGAGATCTCAGCAAGGGCCGAGCACCCTCTAGTGGCATTTGCTGCGGCTCCGGGGGCTGCCGAGCCAGCAGGAAAGCGGCCAAGGACAGAAAGTCTTGCATGAATTTTTCTCTCCACTGCCAGTCACTATCTTTCTTTTTGTTCTTCCTTTTCTTTTTTTCCCCCTCTCTTTAATCAGGAGCAGCAAATGGCAGGTCCTGGTAGTGCCAGGGCACGGGTGGGAGCATGCCCACAGGCCCTCGTCTCTGTCTCACTGCTGAGGATCATTCTGCTTAATTTATTTTGTTTTAGTTTGGTGGAAAAGCCACCGCAGGTCAGTTACTGCCTGCACTGGCTCACCTGAGCCCCCTACATCCCATCACAGGGAGTGTTTTGGAGGGTAGGAGCTGTCAAGAAGCCCAGCAACCTGAGCATCCCTGGCAGGAGGCGCCTTGTAGCTGGGGAACACCAGGAAGATAAAACACGAGCATTTAAATAATCATTTTGTCTTCTTGGCTGAGTGCAACCTTCCAGGGATAAATAGGCAGCATCAGTTCTGCTTAGACACGTTGGTCTGTCCATTTCTTCACTCTTAAGCCATGCTCTGAGCAATCAACCCAGACCAAGCCATCTCCACAGGGTCCCTACTGTATTGAGGCCTCTGCTGCAGTGCTGCGTGTCCATCCGTTAGGCACTCAGGACACACACACCCAGCGAGTGCTGGGCCCTATGTGTTGCACAGTAATAAAGCTCCGGGGTTATACAGAGCTTTTCATCAGGAGGCAGCTTTCTAAACATAAACTAATTAATCACTTGTGCCTACCTGTCAGGTCAATGATTCCTGAGATTTTTAATCTAAAAATATTTCCCTTTTGAAATCCAGATGCACCTGTTTCGGCAACACTGCCTTTGATTTGATTATTTGGGGGAGTTTTGATTTATTTATTTATTTTTAACCTGTCTTGCTTTGTATTCGGGCTTTTGATGTGCTTTAATTTAGTGATATTTTGTTTGTCCTGGAAGACTAGGTATTTGATCTCTTTTTTTTTCATAGCAAGTTTGTCTCTCACCCATAGCCTGTTATCTCTCCACTTTCCTCTTCTCTTTTTTTAGGGTTTTGGCTACATGTGGCTCTTATTTCAGGAATGTCTGTGGACTGCAGACCTCCAACCATTTTCTTGCTGACAACTGACCTCTCCCCTCAGATTAATTTGCTGGCAGAATGTGTGTCTGGATGCCATGGGAAACCTCCTGTGTTGGGGGGAGATGCTGGTCCTGCCTCCTCAGGGCTCAGCAACTGGCACCCGGCTTCAAATTTGGCACCATGCACCCATCCCTCCGTATGGAAACAATCCTCTCTAGCATTGAATTATTTATTACTGTCTTATCAGCAAATTTACTTTTGTTGGGCTTTTTTTTTTCTATTCTTTTTTTCCTTCCCTCTGTGTTTTGATCACTAAAATGCCAATAAATGCTGCAGTCCTGAAAATAATTATTTCAGTAGAGTTTGAGGCTTTTAAAAAAGTTTTTTTAGTGTTAGTCAGACCTCTTGACAGGGTCTTTTACTTCCATTATATACTGGTAATATCTGTATCTTTAATTTATTTCAGAGCGAGCAAGATCATACTCAGTATTTGCCTGGGTTTTTTAGCTGCTCTCTTTCTACTTCTTATTGACAACTGTTTTTTAGACAACTTTTTCCTTTTTAAAATGACAGGGAAAATAACTTGCTTGTGATTGCACTGCAGATTCAGGGGGTCAAAATCATTTTTGGGTGCAACCGGGCACAGCTTTATTGAAATCCACGCAACATTACTCAGCTCTGGATGTGCACAAGTGAGTGCTCGGGGGGTGTGGGAGAGTTTACAAAGTACTTGGAGCACCTGTGCCAAATGATACAGGGAAATACAATTCATTCGTATTCATCAGCTTCTGTGTTCAAACACAGGTGACAGAGGGGAACACGGGGAGCACATAGGGCACCTCCATCCTTCCGAACTGGGACATCCTGAGTGGTCAGGATGCTTCCATGTGGTTTTTCCAGAAAAGCCCTCAAAGGAGAAGGACTTTTACTCAAAGCAATAATTGAGGTGGGGAGTACAAAGAGGGGAGGAAGATTCTCTTCTCAGAAAGTTGCTCCAGGAGGATTAATTATTGTTGCCCTTTCTCACAGAATGCCTTGGATTGGAAGGAGCTTCTAAACGTCATCTAATCCAACCCTCCTACTGAGAGCAGGGACATCTTCAACTAGATCAGGTTGATCAGAGACTTGTCAAGCCTGACCTTGAATGTCTCCAGGGATGATGCTCCACCACTTCCCTGGGCAACCCATTCAGTGTTCCACTATCCTCATAGTAAAGAACTTTTTCCTAACATCCAATCTAAATCTGCCCTTCCCTATTTTAAAACCATTACCCCCTCATCCTATGACTACATGCCCTTGTAAACAGTCCCTCTCCAGCTTTCTTGAAAGCCCCTTTCAGATACTGGAAGGCTGCTATATGGTCTTTCCAGAGCGTTCTCCTCTTCAGGCTTTTCTCAGCATGGTTTCAACTTCACTGGAATGACTAGGTTCTAAAAAAAATAAGATGCTTTCCAAAGCATAAAATTTATTTTATATATTTGTTTGCCTTTTTTTCCACTACATGGCTAAAAGCATAACCTTGCAAACCCCGTCCATCTGTATTAAAGGGTAGGGAAACTGAGGCATGGGCAGCCCTGGGTGGTAGACATCTTCCTCTGCCATCTGGGGTTGATGGCTGATGCAAATGGTACAGGATCAGGCTGTGAATGGTATGTTAGGTGACACGAGAAGACCCCTGAGCAAGCTGAGGTCTGGGCTAGAGACTCTTAACTTCCTATCCCGTGCTTGAATCAGGATATGGTCCCTAAGACTTCTGGCAGCCAGAATTTGGTACATGTATTGTTTTTTTGTTTGATGTTGGTAATGGTTTTGCTGTGGATTTGAACACAAAGTGTGCCTTTCTGGGTTACCTCTGCAATGAGCTCTCTGCTGGTTCTGCCCTACTTCTTCCCTATGGAAAGGGAGAGGAGCAGAGAGCTGGTGTGACCCTGTCGCTGCTGGCCCAGAGAGCCAAGGAACTGAACTTGGTGACAAGCAATGGGAGCAATAGGACTCAGAATGCTTGTAGGGATGCCTTTGGGAAAGGAAGAAAATTGCAGCTGATGGAGACCAAACCCTGATAGTCCAACCTAGGATGAGCATCCCTTTCCCTGAGTTAAGCCCCGGGGGCAACTCAGGCTTTCTTCTCTGCTTTGTGTCTTCTGCAGTGCTGAGCATCCGGGGAGCACAGGAAGAGGAGCCCACGGATCCCCAGCTGATGCGGTTAGACAACATGCTCCTGGCCGAGGGAGTAGCAGGCCCTGAAAAAGGAGGTGGCTCGGCTGCCGCAGCCGCTGCTGCTGCTGCATCAGGAGGAGCTGGTTCTGACAACTCTGTGGAGCACTCTGACTACAGAGCCAAACTCTCCCAGATTCGGCAGATCTACCACACAGAGCTGGAGAAGTACGAGCAGGTAACAGGCTCCTTCACGGAGGAGGGCAGGGCTGCTTGGGGGCTGGTGGTCATGGGATGGTGGGACCAGGAGCTGGAGTGAGCCCCGAGCCACCATCCAGCGTCAACACCTTGGAGTGGATGTGCACAGCTTGATTCGATACTGACATCTATTGTTGGGAGTATACAGGCAAATGCAAACTCTTGCTTGTTATCGGAGGGAAAACCTGCATTGTTAGGGTTGGGGTTTTGCACTGGGATGTGGCACAAGAATAGGCTTGGCATGGGTTGCTCCTTTGATTTTCACTCTTCTCTCCTTCCCTAATATCTTGCTAAAAATTGCCCCTATAAAGGGGGACTCCCCTTGGAGGGGTTTGCCTCAGTACAGGCAGTTTTCAAAGCAAGCCTTGAATCAAAATCTTCCTTGACTATTTTCTCTGCTTGAAAAGTTCTTTATCCAGAAGAAAAAAAAAATAAAAGTGTCTTGCTTTACATTCCTGAAAAATAAATTAGAAAAAGTATTTGGGTTATGAATGCAGTAATTGGTAACACTGAGAACTGCGTGGAAAGCTTCACAGGCCAGCTCTCAAAGCTGGTTTCTTTCAGATGCTTACAGATATTTTGCAGATCCCTCTTCGCCGCTGAGCAGTTTGCCCTTGTGATGAATGTGGTTTCTACCCTGAGGTTGTGGTTTGAGGAGTGTGAGCAAGAAGACAGCCCTCCTTTTGGGTCTCTGGTTTAACACCATCTCTGTGTATTGGCTTTGTGAGCATCCAGCAGTGTCAGGGTCTGTACAGGCGAGGCAGCCCAGTCCTTGTTTTACTCAGCTAAGTGGGTGCATTTTGGGGCCAGAGGATGTCTCTCCCCTTCAGGTGTCACCTTGGCCAAGCTGGTCAGGCCAAGGGTGGTCAGGAGCTACATTGGATGGGTGACCCTGGGTTGGAGCTGGGGTCAGGGTGGCCAAGCAGGGCTCTAGTGTTGGAGAAAACAAGCATGGTCATGGTATGAAAGGCATTTTGGCAGAGTAAGGATTAGAGGAAGAGTGGGGGGGCAGGGCTCAGTGAGCAGGCAGGGGGCTGTTTGGAAGCATGATCAATGGTGGCTGTTCTCAGCCTTTGCTTTCACTCCCTTGAGGCATGAAGACTGGGAAGTGCAGCATGAGGAAGCTTTGCAATCTCACATGGGTAGGGATGGACATGAGGATGGACATCCTCCTCATCTTTCAGCCCCCATGCTGAAGAGGAGGAGAGAGGGTCCATGGTTTTTGCCACTGAAGCCCACGGAGAGGATCTTGGCACAGCCAGGGATAGGCTTCAAGGGAGGACCTTCTGCTCCTTCCTCTCCACTTGGTCATGAGTTTTTTTTGTTGGGTTTTCTCTTTTTTTTTTTTTTTTTTTGGTATTGTTTTTGCTCCCCAAAGGGACACCCAGGTGAGAGAAAGCCTTTACCCCAGGCCCATGGGGTAAAATGGGGCCACATCTTTCCTTCTCACAATCCCGAGTTGATTTTGCCACCATGTTGCTTTGCTGATCCACATCTCTGGCATCATCACCCATAGTCCTGCAAAACTAGGATTCGAGGTTTCTCAGCATCCATCCCCACTCTCTCCCTTTGTTGGTGGCTGGGGGAGATCAGCACCCGGCCTCTCAGGGAGTGAAATTGCTGCTGTGTCAGCACAGTGCTCAACCACAATTTTGCCTTTATTGCTCTTCATTTCACGCCAAAGGGAGACAAGCTGAAATTGCTCAGGCATCTGGGAGCAGAGAGGCACCTGGCTGAGAGCTCTCCTGGCTCCTCTCACCCTGGGAGATGGGAGCTGTCAGCTGAAGCTGGTGATGGGCAATGGGAGGGGCTCTGCTGGCTTCAAGGATGTCACCTTGTCAGACAAGAGTCATGGGTGGGGATTCTGCTTGGAAGGGTGAGATGGGAGATAGTAAGTCAAGCTTGTGACACCAGTTCACAAAATCAGTGTTTCTTTCCCCTGCTAGCCCCTTTTTCCCCATCACAGGATGGGAACTGGGGACACTGTCCCCAGAGCAGCTGCTCATGTTCCAGGAGCACTAAAGGCTTCTGGAGCCATCAGTGTCCAAGTGCTGTTCTCAACTTGTTTTTCAGGGCTTGGTTCTGAGAATCAGAGCATCCTATTGTGCCTGCAAGGTGCTCATGGGTATGAAGGGCTGTGGAGTGGCATCTGGCCTCAGAATCCCCCCTGATCCCTCACTGCCCTGTCCTCATAGCACAGCATGGGGACAGTAAGAGAAGCCAGACAGTAATTGAGTTTATTACTTTCTTGCCCTTACTTGACAGGGCTCCTGCCTCACTCAGGTTTCATTATTATGGTTGTTTCTTCTTATCTGATATGTTAAGAATGTGGAGCAGGGATGTGTCTCTCTGGAAGTTGCTCCTGTGAAGCACAAGGGGGCCTTGCAGGACAGGTGGTACTGGGGTCCAGCTGTGACAGCAGGAAGAGGGACAAATGGTCCACGGTCCTCCTCAGATATGTCTACAGCTTCTCCAGTCCCTTCCATAAAAACAGTGTCTGTGACTTTTTCATGTTTTACATTAGTCCTAGTGCTTCACCTTCCCCAGCTCCATCCATGATCCCTGAGAGCAAATAAGTTGACTTCTGCCTTTTTCAACATGTTTGTTGGGAGTCTCTCAAACCCTGAGAGCCAGCACACTCGTACTCTGGGTCTGTCCTAAAAAGCCTCAGCCTTTGAGGCCTCCACTTGTATTTCCTTTCTTAGCAGCATTGCCTTGATTGCTCTCCTTGACGCCGTCGAATGACCTTCCGATCCTGGGGTTTCTTTTGCTTTTCTTGCCATCCCAGGCCTGCAACGAATTCACCACCCATGTGATGAACCTGCTGCGTGAGCAGAGCCGAACCCGACCTATCTCACCAAAGGAGATCGAGCGGATGGTGAGCATCATCCACCGCAAGTTCAGCTCCATCCAGATGCAGTTGAAGCAAAGCACATGTGAAGCCGTCATGATCTTGCGCTCCCGATTTCTGGATGCACGGTGAGTCCTCCCCACCCACTGTGCAGTTTTATTCTGAGCTGGGAGAGATGTTTTGAGGTTCTGGAGTGAATTAAGGTCCATCTGAAGAGACATGTCTCTTGGTATTGAACTGCAGAGGCTATTTACCTTCCTTATCCTTTAGTTGTTTGTGGCTCAGCAGGGGAGGCAACAGCAATTCAAGACATCCAGCCTCTGTCTTGGGAAGTCTCGCAGCTATGCCTTGAGAATTGCACATCCTGGTTTTGTTGTGGCAAAGGAAATTCTGCAGCACATTCCAGTAAACCTCTGTGGTAAAAATATGCACTTGGGTTAGGGGTGAAAGCTAATCCTCCAGCCCATCTTCTCCCCTCTAGGTTCCATTTTTTTTTCCTTCTGTTTCCATTGTCCCATATTTTCAATTTGCTGCAGAATCATTTCACTCCCTAAGCTGCTTATGTGTAGGTTGTGGTTTGGGCTGGAGCTTAGGATGGGGAGGAGAGGCAGCTACACTGAGGGCATGAGGAGAGAGGTAACAGACAGGTAATGCCCAGCTGTAAATGGAACAGACTCCCCCAAGGATATATCCAGCACTGCTTTCTCAGCACAGAGCTCTACAAAGTAGCAGTGATGTCTGTGGCCAGAGCAGCCAGGTGTCAAGAGTCACGTTCCCAAATAGAGGAGCTGGGTGCCTGTTTTAAGACTTTTCTGTGAGCTGGAGGATACAGTGATAACTTGAGACAGAGACTCACTTGCTTTGGAAGGTGCTGAGAGAGGAGTCACCAGCCAGGTGCAGATGAGAAGCTTCCTGGCTGTAGGAATCTATTGCACTCAATGCTCCCAGGAGCAGGGGAAGGAGGGAGGGAAGCGAGGAAGGTGAAGAGTATCTAAAATCTCATTCCAGTTTCTGAATCCCTGGTACTGATTCCCTTACATTTTCCTCCTATTTCAACCCCTCTTTCTTCATGTTAGGCGGAAGAGACGAAACTTCAACAAGCAAGCTACGGAAATCCTGAATGAGTATTTCTATTCCCATCTCAGCAACCCTTACCCCAGTGAGGAAGCCAAAGAAGAGCTAGCCAAGAAATGTGGCATCACAGTCTCACAGGTGAGAGAGCTCAGAAATAGAAATACGGCAAAGACAGCAACTCTAACGAGTAACCTTAGTGTGGTGCAGGGAACTCTGGACCTTAGTCAAGTCAGTCATGTCCCAGTGCTGAGCATTTAATTTCTAAATGAGTTTAGCCAAAGTCAGCGTAAGTGGAAGGGAGAGCAGACAGCAGACTTGCATATTGAAGCCATGAATTGAAAAGAAGAGTGTGGGAAAGGATTTAGGAGGGACAAAGACTTCATGGAGCAATAGCTTTGTGTGCAGCCAAGGTGTTAACAGCACAGAAATGATATGGCTTAACCCACAGAGACAAAGTCTTCTCGACAAGGAATTAGTGCTGAGCTGACTTGCAAGAAGAGCTCATTTGAGCTGAAACTCTGTTCATTTTTGATCAATAAGGTAGAATGGACAAGGTCATGGTGGGAAGGGTTTGGGTCAGATAGGCTAATGGTTGTAGTTTGTGTTCAAGGAGGGTGGGCCTTCTCAGGGTCGTTTCTCCCTGTCATTACTCTTGTTCTGCGAAACATGACATTTCCTGACTTGCTTATCCCTCAAAGAAAGGTGGTCAATAAAGACAAATTTAATTATTTCCATACATTCAAGGCAGCCATGTAGTTCCTGGAGTAGCTTTGACCTGGGAGCTGCTGGGATTTGTGAGGAGCAGTGTCAGTCCTTGAAGTGTTCAGCTATACATTGTGCAGGCCTTCCCTTCTCTATTTCCTCTCTTTTTGGATCAAGCTGCATGATTGCAAGCCAATCTATATGGCCTCTGGTAGCCTTGTCCTCGTGTGAGCTTAGTGCTCCCTCTAGGCTCCCATTGCATTCCCCATCTCAGGCTGTTTCCCAGCCCTAGGCACCTGCCTTTTCGTCACTTGAGTAAACTGAAGATAGCAGTAGCATCTGCTGTCCTTTTGAGAGCATGTCTGCCTTCAGCAGGAGCAACAGCATCCAAGGATAGGTGTCATCACTGTGTTGAATGCCTGCCGAGTGACTCCCAGTTTCATCCCCTGGGTCAGAAGACCCAAATATTGATCCTGCCCAGTTATCTACAGGAAAGAGCACATACTGGCTTAAGTGAAACTGCAGCTGTCCTGATGCTGCTTCTCTCACTTTTAATTCATCTGTTCACACTTACAGCTTCTCCCTTGCACAGGCAAAATGCCCAGGAGAAATGCTGCATTTAGGATATTTTTTTGACTCTGCTATATCAAGGCTGCTTTGTGCTTCTCTCCGGGATGTCCCTCCCTTCTTCATCCAAACAAGGTAGAAACAAACACACGTCCAGCGCTCTGGTTTTTCTGTGGCTAAATGGGAACATGGGACAGCATAAATCTGGGCAAGTCATGAGCAGACTTGGTCTGACCTTAAAAGGCTGCCTGGGGTAGGCACATTCTTTGCTTCACAATGTTTAAGATGAAGATCGATTGTGGTGGCTGTTCATTCTGACTTCTTTCCCTGTGGTGCTCAGAGTTCACCCACCAGCTCCAGCAACTGAAGCCAGAAAAGCTGTTGAGACACAGCCAAGTGGGAACGTCACAAAGGAGTGCATGGTACTTAATAAGAAAGCTGGACCAAAAAGTGGTGTGGAGCTCCTCACAAACAGCAGCTGCTCCTGGTGCCATCAAAATTTTTGTTTCCAGATCTGGGCTGAATGATGATTTGAGTTACTATCTTTTGCCTCCCTGGAATCTCTGCAGGTTATATCTTCTTTTTCCTGCTCTGCGGCAGATTGGATACCTGCTGTTCAGTAGCAGGTGAATTGATGGATTAATCCACTTCTGTGTAGAAGCTGCTGAATGCTCTAGGAGCACTGCAGATAGAAAGTATCATAGAAATGAAAGCATATGTGTTTCAGCTATCAAATCTCAAGCCAAAACAATTTTCTTAAGATGAGGAAAAAATAATGAGTTTCCCAAGATGAACTGAATATCCAGTATTGTCTTCTGGTTATTGGTGCTTGGGTATTCCATTTGGAAGAGGGATCACTGATGTACTTGCTCAGCAGCAAGCAAAGGAAGAATATTCTTGGAGTCCCACCAAAGTGGTCTACTAGTTCAAGATTGCAGCTCCAAACCAATCCTAGGAGTGCTGGAGCTTTTCTGGGAGAGTTGCAATATCCTCTGGCATTTGCCTGTTTTCATTCTGATTTCTCAAGCAACGTCAATGGCAGATGGAAGTTGTTTTCTTCTTAGAGACCTGCATATAGAACATTCCCCTGATTGTCTGCATTCAGTAGTATGAAAGAAGCAACTGAGAGCTGCTTCCCAAGCTATAGGTTGACTATTTCCCATGTCTTTTCTGAAGTTGTTCAGTGTGACATAGTGCCCACAAGTGAACAGGGTTATTATCAGCGGGGTACTGAGTGGGATTTGGGGAATACTGAGTTCATGGTAGTTCAGGAGGTTCCCTAACATCTTCCCTGGGAAGCAGTTCTGATCAGATACCACAGACTGGCTTCACAGACTTCAGAGTTAGGCTATGACTGTGCTGAACCTCTGACACGCACACTTTGGGGTATTTATCCAGGCACCTGGCAGGTTGTCCAAGTGACCTTTCTTTCAAGCGTTCATACTGCTGATCCCAGGATATCACCTAGACAGTCAAAGAATCATAGAATCATTTGGCTGGAAGAGACCTTTAAGATCATCAAGTCCAGCCATTAACCCTACACTGCCAGGGTC